>CAKAOI010044150.1:0-19853 GCA_916701655.1 Sebastiscus albofasciatus | reverse complement strand
TGCAAAGACTTGAGACTTATATATCTGTTTAAAATTTTATTGTATTATATATTTGTATTATATATATATATATATATATATATATATATAATATTAGTGATATAAAGTATTATTGGATGTGTTCATGGAGCTGAATAAATACAACACTATAACATGACTAGTTGTTGCAGTGGAGGAAACCTTGACCGGAGCTCTCTGAGGTGCTTTGAGGATCCTTTAAAATGATCTGGAGGACGTGACGACGACTCGTTCCTCAGCGCTGAATTACAATAACAGATCGGAGCGCGGCGGCGGGACGGCGTATAAATCTTCTTTTACAGTCTGTCAGAGGTAATGTGGCGACGCTTTTAAAGTTAAATAAGCCGCCGCACCGGAGATCTGGCCGTGATGAAGCCGGGCGGGAGGGAACAGAACGGAGGGGTGGTGGGGGGGTAATAACTGGGTGAAAGACGAGGACTCGGGTTTGGGAATGGAGGCTGGTATGTGGTCCTGGTGACCATGGACAGGAATTAGGACTTGAATTGGGACTGGAATTAGGACTTGACTTTGGACTTGTCAGCATTGAATTAGGATTGACTTGGGACTTGATTTAGGAGGGACTTGACTTGAGACTTCACTTGGGACTGGACTTGAGACTGGACTTGGGACTTGAATTTAGACTTGTCAGCCTTGAATTGGGACTTGACTTGGGATTGGATTTGGGACTTGAATTGGAACTTGATTTGGGACTTGAATTGGGACTTGTCAGTCTTGACTTGGGACTTGACTTGGGATTTGAATTGTAACTTGGTTTGGGACTTGATTTGGGACTGGACTTGGGACTTGAATTGGGACTTGTCAGCCTTGACTTGGGACTGGACTTGAGACTTGTGTTAGGACTTGTCAGCTTTGAATTGTAACTTGATTTGGGACTTGAATTGGGACATGTCAGCCTTGAATTGGGACTGGAATTGGGACATGATTTGGGACTTGTCAGCCTTGATTTGGGACTGGACTTGGGACATGACCTGGGACTTGACTTGGGACTTGACTTGGCACTGGACTTGGGACTGGAACAGCAGAGGAAAGGTAGAACAAGAGGGGGGCGTTTGATTTGCAGACCGGCGTCTTCAGGAGCAGAAGAAAGGGGGACTGATCCTGATGATTGTCCCTGACTCTTTTAAGGGAGGACAATCCTCCCAGAGACTCCGTCGGCAGCGTCTCTGAACAGATATCTCCTCCCTGAGGCCTGGAGGTGGGGGTGGGGTGGGAGCACCTCCACGGGCCGCTGCACATCAGTGACCCCGCCCCGCCGGCCCCTCGCTCCATTCAGGGATCTCCTCAGCGTGAGGCGGGACACGCCAGGAATTCAGCCCTCCAGTCGTTAACCCCTTCCCTCCTCTGTCTCCTCCACAGTGGCCCATGAGCATCTGAAGGAGCGCGGGCTGTTCGGCCTGCCCCCCCCCCATCCCGGGGCGAGCCCCGCCGAGTACTACCACCTGATGGCGAGCCACCGGAGCCCCTACGGCGAGCTGCTCATGCAGGGGGCCGGGGCCACCGCCGGGGCCCACCTGTCCGACTACATCACCCCCATCGACGGTGAGTAAACTCTGGGAACAAACTCTCAAAGATCACGGGGGCTTTTCAGCCTCTTTTAGCTCCTCGTTTTGGTTTTACAGCACACTTCCTGTCTGGTTTTCCAACACCTCCAGAAACATTCATCTCAGACTGCAACTAAAAATGACTTTAATTATTGTTTAATTAGCTGATTAGTTCTTAGATTGAGCAATAAATCGTTTTGTCTATAAAAGTGTCCATTATGGTTACGCACATTACAATCCGACATCTTCTAATCGCTTATTTTGTCCGACCAGCCGTCTAAAAACAAAATTACATTCAGTTTACTGTCGTAGAAAACTGAGAGAAGCAGCAAATCAGCAAATTTGAGAAGAACACTTTTCTTTCAAATTACCAAAATGGTTGCAGAATAATTCTCTGTCAGTTGACTACTCAATTACTGGACTTGGGACTTGACTTGGAACCTGACTTGGGACTGGACTTGGGACTTGAATTGGGACTTGTAAGTCTTGAATTGGGACTTGAGTGCAAAGACTTGAGACTTACTTGTGCCTTGCAGAACAATGACTGGGTGCCACTGGAATTGGGACATGACTTGGGACGTGACTTGGGACTGGTCATGGGACTGGACTCGGAACTTGGCTTGGGACTGGAATTGGGAAATGACTTGTAAATTGACTTGGGACTTGATATGGGACTGGACATGGGCCTTTACTTGAGACTGGGCTTGGGACTTCACTTGATATGGGACTGGACATGGGACTAGTCTTGGGTCTAGTCCTGGGACTGGACTTGAATTGGGACTTGTCAGCCTTGAATTGGGACTTGAGACTGGACTTGGGACTGTAATTGGGACTTGTCAGCCTTGAATTGGGACTTGACTTGGGACTTTACTTGGGACTGTAATTGGGACTTGTCAGCCTTGAATTGGGACTTGACTTGGGACTTGTCAGCCTTGAATTGGGACTAGACTTGGGACTTGTCAGCCTTGAATTGGGACTAGACTTGGGACTTGTCAGCCTTGAATTGGGACTTGTCAGCCTTGAATTGGGACTAGACTTGGGACTTGTCAGCCTTGAATTGGGACTAGACTTGGGACTTGTCAGCCTTGAATTGGGACTAGACTTGGGACTTGTCAGCCTTGAATTGGGACTTTAATTGGGACTTGAGACTGGACTTTGGACTTTAATTGGGACTTGTCAGCCTTGAATTGGGACTTGAGTGCAAAGACTTGTGACTTGCAGAACACTTTTCAACCAACAGTCTAATTCTAACACAGTTGATGCGTTTAAACAGCTTCTTTCTCTTTGAGACATAGTTTCATTATATTTTGGTTGTTTATAAGATAAATCGGATAAATAAATCAGAGAAGTCACAACATGAATAAAACCAAATCATTTTTTTTCTGACTGGAACCAAAATTACATTCAGTTTCCTGTCGCCGAAAACTGAAAGGGAACATCAGCTTTTGTTTTTTTAAAACGTGATTTGCTCTCAGTGACATGTTGCAGGTGTTGCAGGCCAGAGAAACTGCAAATACGGCTCTTTAAGTATCGTAATTCATCAAAAGACGACGTCCAAACTGTGTGTAGGTTTCTACACTTCTCTCAACACTACAGGAAACTGAAGATAACACTCGCCGTGCTTCGTTAAGCGTTTCGTTGAATGGCAGCTCGTAGCGAGGTGGCCACCGTGCTCCGTCTCCGGTTCAGCAGAATGAAATTCCTCTCAGGTGCGTCGGGGTCCAGGTGGATGATGAAACAAAGATCACAGGAGAGGCGTATGAATAAAGAAAAGCCTTGGATACATTTTTCATGTCCAACGACTTCAAACGGCCTTCAGGTAGCGCCGCATTCCTCCCTGAGCCAGCACTTCTCCATAAACACCCAGGACTTATTGTGGCGCCGTGACATTTCCAGTGAACGCCGTCGAGTATACTCGTTGTAATAAACGCCTGCTTTTGATCCGCCGCTCTCCGCTCTGCACCTTAAAAGGGGTCGCCATGTCTGATGATGAACGCCAGAGAGTCAACAGCTTAATGTCCTCTCTCTCTGCTCACTGTCACTTCCTGTTCACGGTTATATTTCTGGACGCCACGTATCGGTGCCACGTAGAAGACAATAAAGAAAATGTCTGCACAAGGAAAAGATAGCAAACAAGAGAGGAAGAAGAGGAAGTCCGGCAGAGAGAGGAAGTCCAGCAGCTGAAGCCGTCCAGCAGCTGAAGCCGTCCAGCAGCAGTATGAAGCCGTCCAGCAGCGAGACGCCGTCCAGCAGCGAGACGCCGTCCAGCAACAGTATAAAGCCGTCCAGCAGCGAGACGCCGTCCAGCAGCAGTATAAAGCCGTCCAGCAGCGAGACGCCGACCAGCAGCGAGAAGCCGTCCAGCAGCGAGACGCCGTCCAGCAGCGAGACGCCGTCCAGTAGCGAGAAGCCGTCCATCAGCGAGACGCCGTCCAGCCCCGGCGCACTAAAGCTGTCATAACTTTGTCTCCAGCCGTCCCCCGACGCTGTGCAGGCGCTGAGGCCAAAACAAACGCTTGGCTCCGACTCGCCACCGTGTCATCGTTAAGTTATTCACTGAGAGGAAACATCGCTTCAGCTGCCAAGTGGACAAACGTTTCCTCCTCTACACCTTGAGAGGAGAGGAGGTGACCTCTAGAGGAGAGGAAGTGACCTCTGGTTTCCTTTCACTTCCTTTATGTCACTTCATCACTACAGGTTATAACAGTTTGATTGGTTATAACAGTAAATAAATATATAAATAAATAAATAAATAAAAATAATACATAATAAATAATAAAATAAAATACAAAAACAAAGAGAATTAAATAAAGGTTGTAACAAAAGTTGTCAATAATAATAATACAAATTAATTAAAAAAAATATATAATAATAAATAAAATAATAAAAAAAACACCATCTTTTCCTAAACCTAACTAAGTAGTTTTATTTTGAAAAGACTTGTTAAAAGGGAAATTCGTGTCTACTTCCACGTTAAATCTATGCCGTCGTTCTGAAGCGCTCCTGCTTCCTCCGTGTGCTGCTTTGGGAAAAGGTTTCCCAGCCGTGCACGGTATTTGTGCGTGCATGCACAGCAGATAAAAGCAGCGGTACGGCCCTTTAGGCTGCCGGTCGGAGGAGGACGGAGCACTTCTTCTTCTTCTCCTCCCAGCAGCAGCTGTGGCGTCGTTTGAACCCGCCGCCTTCTGCTCTCCAACAGTTCAGTTACGTACAGACCACAGTGGCACCGAGGGCCTCGGGGGGCGGGGGGGCTGCAGCACACCGGTCCAAACCCTCCCAGCGGCGGCCGCTCATATAAATCACAACAGAGGAGGCGGCGGCGGGGAGGAGGCGAGCGAGTGGAGCCGGGCTCTTCCATTGGTCCATTTATCAGGGGAAGTGGCACATTAATAAACACATCTCCCCAGAGGTCAGAGGAAGTAACAGAGATGAATACGGCTGCTGGTCCTGAGCCGCCGCCGCCATCGCCATCGCCGCTAACTAAAAAACACACCTGATCCGCCACACCCCCCCTCCTCCCTCCCCAACGCCACCATCACCGTCAACCGCAGCTCAACTTTAGCTGCTTAAATGTCCAAATTAGCGTCCCCTGACAGCAGCCTCCTGAACGGTAATGTCTCTGGTAATAAAGCTGGCGAGCTGAGACGTCCCAAGAGAAGCAGCGCTGATGTTCTTCCTCTTCTGTGGATTTGTTTTATCATCATTCAAATTCCATATGTCCCAGGACAGAGACGCCACCGCCGCCCGCCGCCGCTGCCCGACCTCCGAAAGTCTCTCAACAGATGACATATGTTAGAGATTTGTACCGGAGGATATACTTAGAAACAACCTTTTAGCCTCCCGTCATTAAGGACGGCAGTGAAAGCAAACAAAGCAGAATGAGTCGGTAGGGACGATCAGACGGCGAGGAAGAACTGTGACAGGAAGTTTGATCCACGCCAAATGTGCTTCGGCTCCTGAACACGTTCTTTAGAACGGTTGTCATGATGTCCAGGGTGGCAGAGTTTACAGACACTCACTGACTGTATACGGCATGTTTTAGATTTTAAAGGTATTCCGTTGGACCGTTAACGTTGGACCGTTACCATTGGACCGTTACCATTGGACCGTTACCGTTGGACCGTTACCGTTGGACCGTTACCATTGGACCATTGGACCGTTACCATTGGACCATTGGACCGTTGCCATTGGACCGTTACCATTGGACCGTTACTGTTGGACCATTACCATGGGACCATTGGACTGTTACCATTGGACCATTGGACCGTTACCATTGGACCATTACCATGGGACCATTGGACCGTTACCATTGGACCATTGGACCGTTACCATTGGACCATTGGACTGTTGCCATTGGACCATTGGACCGTTACCATTGGACCATTGGACCGTTACCATTGGACCATTGGACCATTGGACCGTTACCATTGGACCATTACCATTGGACCGTTGATCAGCAGAGTAACTGATTAGAAAGAACTCCAGTAAACAAACAGGAAGTCGTCTCTGCTTAAATCTCATTTCATCGCTCCGGTCGCTCTGCATACGTTTCCCTCGCCGTTGAGATCAATTCTCTGTAAATCGCCCTCATTTAACATCGGACTGGCTGATGTTAATCTGAACTCATTACTGAGGGGAGATTGATTAGTTATGTCTGAATGTTAATGGGGTCGCCACATGTGGGCAGATGTCAGAGCCGCACTGGTTTCCATGCAGACAAGAAGGAGAGATATTTTCTGTACTTTTAGATATTTAACAGATTTTTTTCTCTATTTTGTAGATATTTTACAGATATATTTTCTGTATTTTTAGATATTTTGCAGATTTATTCCATATTTTAGATATTTTTTGTGTCTTTTTAAATATTTTGCAGATATTTTTCCGTATTTTTGATATTTTATAGATTTTTTTTCCGTATTTTTAAATATTTTATAGATTTTTTTTGTGTATTTTTAAATATTTTGCAGATATTTTTTTCTGTATTTTTAGATATTTATAGATATTTTTTCCATATTTTTTGGATATTTTACAGATATTTAAGATTACATGAAAAGAAGAAATGTATGTGAGATGACAGAAATCAGTCGTCATTCAATGTGTTGTTTTTCCCTTAAAATCAAGGTTATTAATGATGTGGTCAAATGTTTTTAAGGGTAATTAATAATATTTGTAGAGACACAAAAGTAACTTACAGTAAATAACTGCAGAAAGACATTTAACAAAATATTATTTTGCATAATGTTTTATATGATTTGACAGATTTCTTTCTGTGAAGAAGCGCGGGATCATGGGAGTTGTTGATGTTCCTAAAGAAAGTTAGATTTGGTGGATTTTGTGCCGCGTGGGGACTCCGTGATCTCTCCTCCGTCAGGCTCAGTCTCCGTCACCGTGAACAGATTGTTTTGTGGATCGGCCGCGAGTCGACGTGGAGCTCGTTGATACGGTTGTTCTGCGTCCGTCGGGGGTTCAGGGTGTCGCGGGGAGGCTGCGGCGGCATCCATCACGCCTCCTCCGTCCTGAAATAACGGCGGCGTGTGACACGAGGAGGCGACTGTTTGGCTCTCAGGAGTCGTTCTTTTAGATGGAGAGTGTTTAGAGTGTCAGAGGGGAGGAAGAGGAGCAGCATTCATCACCTGTGTCACATTAACACCAGCTCTCTGTGGACACCTTTAAAATCATACAGGAGCTTTAAAACAAATAAACTTTGATGTTTTTACGGCTTAAAAAGAGCTCATAAATATGAAGTTTCATATTTACTAACTCTGATAACGTCCTGAAACAGATGGAGGGATTTACTGGGGCGTTTGTGAGGGACTATTTTCAGCGGCGGATGAATCCACATGTGGTGCTGGATTTGTGATAGCAGATGTTAGATATTTTATAGATTTGTTTCCATATTTAAGATATTTTACAGATATTTTTCCATATTTATAGATATTTTTTCCATATTTTTAGATATTTGACAGATATTTTTTCCCTACTTTAGATATTTTATAGATTTTATAGATTTTTCCCATATCTTAGATATTTAACAGATATGTTTTCTGTATTTTACAGATATTTTTCAGGGTTAAGGTTAGAGGGACTATTTTCAGCGGCGGATGAATCCACATGTGCTGTATTTGTGGCAGCAGGAGCAAAGCTCTCTGGGTAATGGAGTTCTCACCTTTGCACGGTCCACAGTGTCGCGGTTCTCCGGCCCCAGACTGACGCCGCGGCTCGGCAGGAAGAGGGCGCTGTCCATCTCGCCGCTGTCGGACGCCAGCATCGACCTCCAGACGATGATCCGCACCTCGCCCAACTCGCTGGTCGCCTACATCAACAACTCGCGCTCCAGCTCGGCCGCCAGCAGCTCCTACGGTCACCTGTCGGTGGGCGGGCTCAGGTGAGTCACCTGGAGAGACACACCTTGTTTCTGACCTTTAATATTCCTTTCCTCCTTCCTTTTCCTTCTCTACCGCCCTGTTTTCATTCCTAAATCCTTATTTCCTTCCCTTCCCCACCACTTTGTTTTCTTTCCTACATCCTTATTTCCTTCCCTTCCTCAACTCCTTGTTTTCCTCCTTACCTCCTTATTTCCTTCCCTTTCCTTCTCTACCTCCTTGTATTTCTCCTTACGTCCTTATTTCCCTCCCTTTCATTTCCTTCCTTACTGCCTTGTTTTCCTCCCTACATCCTCATTTCCTTCCCTAGCCTCTCCCTTTCCTCCATACCTCCTACACCCTCCTTTCCTTCTCTGCCTCCTTGTATTTCCTCCGTCACTTCCTCCTCATATAATCCCAGTTACCCCAATCTGAAGGTCAGGTTAGCGTCCCAGTGTTTGTGTCCTCGATCCCTGCAGCCCGTCCTTCCCTCTACCTCATTTCCTTGCCCTCTCCTTTCCTTCTCTACCTCCTTGTTTTCCTCCCAACATCCTTATTTCCTTCCCTCCGGTCCGATGTGAATGTGAAGGTCACCTTTTGAAGGTCACCTTTTGAAGGTCACCTTTTGAAGGTCACGTTGGCGTTTTGTGTCCTCGCTCCCCGCAGCCCGTCCTTCCCGTTCCCTCACCCCATCAACCCCGTGGCGTACCAGCAGCTGCTCTCCCATCAGCGAGGGCTCGGCGCCTTCGGCCACACGCCGCCGCTCATCCAGGCTCCGCCCTCCTTCTGCGGCCGCCAGCCGGGCCTCGGCCTCTCCTCGCTGCCCGCCGCCGCCCACAACAGCGACCTGGCGAAGGTAAAAACACACGTGATGATGTTTCCTGTTCTCTAAAGGACGTCCTCTGATGGTGTTTCATCTCCTCTCCTCAGAACCACGGCGGCGACTCGGCAGTCAGCAGCTCCGTCGACCCCATGATCACCAAGAGGTCAAAGGTCAAGATCGAAGTGGACGGACTGAGGCCGTTGTCTCCTTGTTCACCGGTATGAAAGACAATAATGAATGTCTTCATTGTCCTGTATGTAGTGAGGACAGACTGTCGTTAAACCGTCTGGTGAGACACTTCAGATCGTACGTTACAGTAATAACAATCGTCTCCGGCTGATAAAGACATTGAGACATTTGAGGACACTTTTAGAAAGTCAGGACGTTGTTGGACGGTCAGAACATTTTGGACAGTGTTTGGAACGTCGGGATGTTTTGTAAAGTTTTGGAAAGAGAGGACATCTTTGTAAATTGTGGACATTTCTAGAAAGACATTTGAAAGCAGTTGGAAAGTCAAAACATTGTCTAAGGAAAGGACAGTTTTGATATGTGAGGACATGTTGGTAAAGTCGAGACATTGTCTAAAGAGAGGACATTTATTGGAAAGTTTGGACATTTCTAGAAAAAAAATCTGACATGTTGGAAAGACGGGACATTGTCCAAGGGACGGACAGTCTTCATAAGTGAGGACATGTCTGTAACGTGGTGATCACGCCCTGCGGTTACTGCTGATCCACGGCGTGCCTCGTGGCCCCCGGGGGCCCCAGGCAGCCTCCCGTGACCCGCTAGTAAAACAGAAAAAGTCCCCCTGATAAGAGCTTAGCATCCATTCGTTGGCTGTCCCCCTTCCGTCCCCCCTGCGTCCCCTCTCCGTCCCCCCCGTCCACTGTAAACTGTGCCACGGCGCTTCATTTCCATGAGTTATCGGCCCGGCTTTATTGTCATCTGAGGAGCTTTTTCTCTCGTCTTGACAAATCTGCGGCTCCTCTCCTCTCCGGCAGCGAGCGGCGAGCGGCGAGCGGCGAGCAGCGAGCAGCGAGCAGCGAGGTGTTGATGCATGAGGACGGAGGAGCGCGGCGGCGTCTGGGGGCCGCCACAATTAATGAAGATAGCGTGCACGGGGCAGAGACAAACATGCTGCCGTCAGCACGCTGGGTGTGTAGCTGTGTGCACAGTAGCTGTGTGTGTGTGTGTTGGGGTGTGTGTGTGTGTGTGTGTGTTGGTGGAGGTGTACAGGAAGCCGGGGACGAGCTGTGTGTCAGTTCATGTCTCATCAAACTGTCTCTGTGAGGACAACTTCAGTTTTAGACGTTTTTAAAAGTGAGGACATTTCTGTCAAAGTGAAAAGGACTTTATGGACAGTGAGGACACGCTAATGAGGGACATTTAAGGAAAGTTTGAACATTTTGGAAAGTAAGGACACTTTTGGGACGTTGAGGACATCTCGGAAAATTAGGACATTTTTGAAACGTAGGACTTTTTTATAAAGTTGGGACATTATTAGAAAGTGAGGACATTTTTATAAAGTTGGGACATTCTTAGAAAGTTAGGACATTTTTGGAAAGTGAGGACATTTTTATAATGTTGGGACATTCTTAGAAAGTTGGGACATTTTTATAAAGTTGGGACATTTTTATAAAGTTGGGACATTCTTAGAAAGTTGGGACATTTTTATAAAGTTGGGACATTTTTATAAAGTTGGGACATTCTTAGAAAGTTGGGACATTTTTAGAAAGTGAGGACATTTTTATAAAGTGAGGACATTCTTAGAAAGTGAGGACATTTTTATAAAGTTGGGACATTTTTATAAAGTTGGGACATTCTTAGAAAGTGAGGACATTCTTAGAAAGTGAGGACATTCTTAGAAAGTTGGGACATTCTTAGAAAGTGAGGACATTTTTATAATGTTGGGACATTCTTAGAAAGTTGGGACATTTTTAGAAAGTGAGGACATTTTTATAATGTTGGGACATTCTTAGAAAGTGAGGACATTCTTAGAAAGTGAGGACATTTTTATAAAGTTGGGACATTCTTAGAAAGTGAGGACATTCTTAGAAAGTGAGGACATTATTAGAAAGTGAGGACATTCTTAGAAAGTGAGGACATTATTAGAAAGTTGGGACATTTTTATAAAGTTGGGACATTCTTAGAAAGTGAGGACATTCTTAGAAAGTGTCCCGACCCTGCAGACTGACTCTGAGAGACTGAAACCCGGCGATGACGTGGTGTGTTTCTCTGTGTTTGGTTCTGCTTGTCTGATTACAAGGAGAGCACCAGGAGCGGTAAACACGAGTCCCATGTGTGTTCTTAGTGGTTCCAGGTTGTCAAAACAAACGTGAGTGCGACGTCTTTAACTGCAGCGAAGCGGGACGGATGATGAATCTGTAATTTCATATCAGCTCAAACAGACTGTATGAACATCGGTAAACGGTTCCAGATGTTCTCGGTATACACTGACGCCGTTTGATCCGTCCACAGAACCGTCATCGCGGCGGCTCGTTGGACCTGAAGGACGACGTGGACCGGGACGACTGCAAGCAGGAGCCCGAGGCCGTCTACGAGACCAACTGTCACTGGGAGGCCTGCAGCAAAGAGTACGACACGCAAGAACAGCTGGTCCATGTAAGGCTCTGGTCGGGTTTCACCTTCAGCATCATCATCATCATCGTCATCAGTTCAGATCCTCCTTCTCCTCCTCCTCCTCTTCCTCCTCTTCCTCTTCCTCCTCCTCCTCCTCTTCCTCCTCCTCCTTCTCCAGCATCAAAATACACTTAAACATACTTATATACTTAAATATACTCTTATCAACATGGGAGTGGGCCAATATGCTGCTTTATTTAAATATATGTATATATTTATTATTGTAAATCAATTAACACAAAACAATGACAGATATTGATCCAGAAACCCTCACAGGTACTGCAATTAGCATAAATTAAATGTAGCCATTAATTAATTGATCAAATGTGACATTAATTGATATTTCTGTTTTAAATTGCTCCTTTATTTATTTATCTTTTTTTCATTCCATTATTTATTTACTCCTTGGTATAATTTTCCAATTTATTTATTTTGTATTATTTTATTAATTTTGAGATTTATTTTTGCATTTATTTTATATTCATTCGTTTATTTTTGCATTTATTTTCAATTCATTTTTGCATTTATTTTCTATTGATTTTTATATTTATTTTCTATCTATTCATTTATTTTTGCATTTATTTTCTATCTATATTTGCACTTATTTTATATCTATTTTTGCTTTTATTTTCTATCAATTTTTGTATTTATTTTATATCTATTTTTGCATTTATTTATTTATTTCTATTTATTTATTTTTGCACAACTGAAAAATAATATAAATTAAAAATAAATAAATAAAATATGTTTATTATGCAATTAACTATTTTAATTGATTGACAGCCCTAATAATAATAATAATAATAATAATAATAATAATATAATACAATAATATAAGACAAGTCGCTTCAATAGCATCAAAAAAATTGACTAAACTTGACAGATTGTTTTAAGAAAACAAAACTTTAAATATGAGTATTTGAATTTCAGCTAATTAGTGTGAGAGCCGTCTGCAGCCTTCCTCTGAGAGTTACGCTGAAGCCGGCCGAGAACAACATGAGAGCCTCTTAGTGGACCTCACTTCCTATCTCTCTCTCTGTGTGTGTGTGTGTGTGTGTGTGTGTGTGTGTGTGTGTGTGTGTGTGTGTGTCCCACAGCACATCAATAACGACCACATCCACGGCGAGAAGAAGGAGTTCGTGTGCCGCTGGGACGAGTGTTCTCGGGAGCAGAAGCCCTTCAAAGCTCAGTACATGTTGGTGGTTCACATGCGGCGGCACACGGGGGAGAAACCACACAAGTGCACGGTGGGTAACGGATGGCCTCGCCCCCCCCCCCCCGGGAGGGCGCCGGGCTCGCAACGCTCTAAACACCCAACATGTTGTTCTGCACACATACGTGTAGTTTTACTCACAGAAACACCCCCGAGGATTGTTAAAATGTTGCTCGACAGGAGACAAACCCAGAGAGTATGTAATATTTTAATGTGCTGTTTTGTCCGTCACTTTAAGGTGCGTTCTCCGCATGATTTAAGAATATAATACTAATAAAAATAAGCTTTTTGATAGTAGAAATGATGAACGAATGTGTTTCTTTGGTGTCCGTCTGCAGTTCGAGGGCTGCTCTAAGGCCTACTCCCGTCTGGAGAACCTCAAAACACACCTGCGCTCGCACACCGGAGAGAAACCGTACGTCTGCGAGCACGAAGGATGCAACAAAGCCTTCTCCAACGCCTCAGACCGGGCCAAACACCAGAACCGGACGCACTCCAACGAGGTGCGTTTTCACCACCGACACCTCTGTCCTCCCTCACGCAGAGAGACGGACCGCCGCAGACAGGAAGTGACCGAAGTTCACATCCTGTCTGTGGCCTTAATGTCTGTATTAAGACGCTGCCTCCGTACAGGTGTGGATGTTTGTGGTCTGTCAGTAAGTAATGAGGTGTAGACATAATGAGCGCCACAGCTCACAATGCATTAGGGCGAATCATGCACAGCCTCCCCCTCCGCCGAGCGGGACCACCTGCAGACGGCGCAGCTCACTGCTTATCCATCACCGTCACCGCACCAACACACAGATACACACAAACCTGGACGCCAACGTCACTGTGTGCAGACCAGAGAAGCATAAAGAGACGACTAGAAGACGATTAGAAATTAGGACAAAAATCAGTCGTCTCCATCTTGGTTTCAGTCCGTCTCCATCTTGGTTTCAGTCCGTCTCCACCTTGGTTTCAGTCCGTCTCCATCTTGGTTTCAGTCCGTCTCCATCTTGGTTTCTGTCCGTCTCCATCTTGGTTTTTGTCCGACTCCATCTTGGTTTCTGTCCATCTCCGTCTTGGTTTTTGTCCGTCTCCATCTTGGTTTCTGTCCATCTCCGTCTTGGTTTCTTGTCGTCTCCATCTTGGTTTTTGGTTTTTAAATTGACACAGGAAACTCTGTTTGGTATTTAAGAAGCACCAACTTGAATCAACATCTGTGCGTGTCTTTGCGTCTGTAGAAACCCTACGTGTGTAAGATCCCCGGCTGTACGAAGCGCTACACCGACCCCAGCTCTCTCAGGAAGCACGTGAAGACGGTCCACGGCCCGGAGGCCCACGTCACCAAGAAGCAGCGCAGCGACATGCCGCCGAGGCCGGCGGCGCCCAGGGAGAACGGCGAGAACGAGGCGGGTCACAGAGACCGAATCCAGAGGGAGGACAAGATGTCCGACAACAGCTCCCCCAGAGGCGTGGAGGACTACCTGCACGTCAAATCCATCAAGACGGAAACCTCTGTGGTGAGACGGCGTTACCTTTCTCCGTACTAACTTCACTATTCTGCCTTTTATTGTGACAGTACAACAGCACGCCGTTCTTCTGCTCGCTGCTTGATTGTCTTCATTTCTCTCCCTGTTCTGACTTTCCTTATGGACAGACCTTGCTAAGGTGAGCTCACCTGTAGCTTATTATCATATCTTTCACCATCTTTCGCCATTTGACTCCATCAAAATAAACAGTTTCATTCCCAAACAACATAATGACCAGTAAAACATAAGGAAGGACTTGGTGCTACTTGGATCTGGCATATTTACTTTCTTGTGTTCAACATAAGATAATGACCATAAGAAAATAAAGAAAATTAACACTGAAGCTCTCCGTGGGAAACTAAAGTAGCTATTTATTAATTTTTTTACACCATTAAATTTACCAAAAATAATATTAAAAATGAAAGTTGGCATTAATTAAAAGATCTAAAATATTTATATTTTAATTTGCTTCTTATATATTTACCTTTGTATTAATTCCCCTATTTATTTACGTTCCTATTTCATTTTCTCTTTTATGTATTTTTCATTAATTTTAAATATTTATTTATTTAAAATGTATTTAAAATTTAATTTTAAATATATTCATTCGTTTTTAAATAAATGCATTTATTTTTTTCAATTTTAATATTATTTTTGGTACATTTAATAGCAAATTTATTTTATTTATTTTTAATTTTTGCAGCTTCCGTCATTTCATCATCACCTGCAATTTGTTTTAAAGATTAATTTAAAAAAAAATACATAATCATGTTCATCATCTTATTATGATTGTATTTATTTGTTGGCCTTTATTTACTTTTGTATTAATTCCTCTATTTATTTACTTTCCTATTTAGTTTTGCCTTTAATAAATATAAATAAATAAAAGGCAAAAATAAATATTAAAGTAAATAAATAGAGGAATTAACAAAAGATTAATTCCTCTATTTTACTTTCTTATTTATTTTTGCTTTTTATTTATTTATTTTATTAATTTTAAAATATATTTATTTATTTAAAATGTATTTATTATATTATTTAAATGTATTAATACGTTTTTTCTATATATATATATGTATCTATTTATTTATTTATTTGTTTGTTTTTTATCAATTTTAAAATATATTTATTTATTTAAAATCTATTAAAAATTAAAATGTAAAAGTATTCATTCATGTTTAAATGTACGTATTTATTTATTTCTGTAAAAGAATACGTACTCATGTCTTTATCATCTTATCATTATAATAGTATTATTTGTTGGCCTTTCTTCAATAACTTTATCGAGGGTTTATCTTTACATGAAGTCGTTAACCTATAATACACTCACACTGCATGTCATCTGTGACACACGGGCAGTTTAAACCTCCAGTAGAGACCTATCAAACACCTGTCAGAGAGCCTGAACGGGATAAAAGACACTCCTCAATTAATATTCAAACACGGGGAATTGGTTTCGGCGCTCTGTGCAAACAGAGCCGACCATCACGCCGTGATCAAGACCACTTTTTAGCTGTGAATATATTAGAGACGGAGAGGAAGCCGAGGCTTCAGAGAGATACACGTAACCGTTATTGTCCTAAGTTAGCGGTCAGCAACCTGCGTCTCTCCAGCTCCTCTCCAGCGGCTCCTTGGGGATTTCTAAACATGGAAATGAATAACTGTTCTTTTGTTTACATTTTCATTTTTATTTGTCATTGTTGTAGGTCTATGGTACGACGGTACGACGGAGTATTAGGGCCACATTGAGGAAAAAAAAAAATCTGATCTAGAGAATAAAGTCGTAATATTACAAATAGTAATTTTACGTGTTATTTTCTTTTTTTTTCTTTATTCTCGTAATATTCCGACTTTTTTCTCGTTAACTTCTGACTTTATTCTCGTAATATTAAGACTTTATTCTCGTAACGTTACGACTTTATTCTCGTAATATTCTGACTTTATTCTGTAAATCTCAGATGTTTTGTCCCTCAATGTGGTCCTAATACTCAGTAGTACATTGTCTCTTTGTCCCTCACTGCATTAGACTGATATACTATATACTTAGACTATAGACTATAAACTGTGTTACCTTCATCACAGTGATCACATGTTTTGCGGCTCCAGACAGACTATTATTTATTTTATTTTATAAAATGTCTCTTGATAGTAAAGGTTGCCCTAAGGTAAGAGATAAGGGGGGGTATTCATAATGTTTACACTAGTGTGAGTAAATGTTAATAAAATGTCAAATCATGAGTCTGATATCTTTGAGAATATTAGTGTAATCTGACCCTTTATCTTTGTTTATACGTGGTTTTTACTGTAAATCTAATTGTCAACGTGGGGCCAAAGCTTCACCTAAATGTTCCTCCGTTTTTGGGGAAAGAAACGTGATCACATGTCGTGATGATTGGCCTAGCTCTCTGGCTCTCTGGCTCTCTGGCTCTCGGGCTCAAGCAGCCTTTCATCCTGCACATTTCTAATTCACAGACAGACTAAGATAGTCTGTAATCTGCGGTGCAACCCCCACCTCTTCACCCCATCCCCCAAAAAACACTCATTATTTACAATTAAGCCGTTCTTCATGTTCACCACTGCTCCACTTCTGCTCTGTTAGGACAAACTGTTTTTTAGGACAATCTGCTTCTCTCATGCTCTTTTTATCTTCCGCCCACTCCCTTTCTTGTGTTTCCCATCCATCCTTCTCTCTTCTAGATGTATCAGTCCAGCCCTGGCGGTCAGTCATCATGTAGCAGCGAACCATCACCACTTGGCAGTGCCACCAACAATGACAGTGGAGTAGAAATGGCGGCGCACAGCGGGGGAAGCCTGGGGGACCTCAGCACCCTGGACGACCTGCCCTTCGTGGAGTCCTTGGGCTGTGAGGGTTCCACCGGTGGGGTCGCGGTGGTGGGTCTCCACCTCCGAAAGCAGTTCGGCACCAGCCAGTGCCTGGAGCATCTGAAGAAGGAGAAGCTGAAGACAGTGAGGGACTCGTGTCGGTGGGCCAGCAACCCAACACCCACCAAGCTCCCACCCATACCAGCAAGCGGTGAGTGGGAAAAGCTGAACAAGCTGGTTTGGTCTCCACCAACTCCTGAGAAAAACGTTTTAGCTGCTAGATGTTCCACTTTGTCCACCAGCTAGTTGCTAAATGTGTCTGTCTACTGTCTTCATTTACAGGGTCCCTCCTGGAGAGTCCAAGTATGGGTGGTGGTCCGGTGTCCTTCCCTGGTTCCGGCTTTGGTGATCTGTGCTCTGGTAAAACGACTCTGCTGGAAAACCTTTCAGAGCGCCGTGACAGCACCTCCAGCACCTCCAGCACCCTGAGCTCAGTTTACACCCTCAGCCGCCGCTCCTCAGGTATCTCCCCTTGCTACTCTAGTCGGCGCTCAAGCCTCGAGGCCTCGCAGTTCGGTGCCAACCGCCCCAGCAACCTTAGCTCTGCCGACTCCTACGACCCCATCTCCGCAGACATGTCCCGGCGCTCCAGTCAGGCCAGCCAGTGTGGGGGATGCAGCGGAGGAGCAGGACGGTGCGGAGGAAGGGGTTTACCCAGCCCCCTCAGCCTGACCCCAGCCCAGCACTACCGCCTCAAGGCCAAATACGCCGCTGCCACTGGAGGTGCACCGCCTACGCCTCTTCCATACATGGACCGAATGTGTCTGAAGACTCAAACAGCACTGTACGGGGACCCCCAGGAATCCTCCACCACCAACAAAGGCCTGCCTTCCAGGCAGTACAGCAGCTATACCACGCGGAGCCTGATGCCCCATGAGGTCCTGTCCAGCATCTCCCGCCGAGCCAGCGACCCTGTGAGACGCGTGGCCATAGATTATTCTAGCCAGCCACAAATGCAGCGCTACAACAGCATGGGCACACTGAGTGGAGGGGTGACCATGCAGCCCCATCCGCCTCTTGCAACAGATAGCCTACATTTATCCCAGCAAGGCTGCATGCGACCGGATGGTAGTCCCCACCGCTACCCTTACAGCCTGCGACCGCCTAGCCTTTCGGAGAACGTCACCATGGGGATGATAACGGATGACATCCCTGAAGAAGACCTACCTGACGTCAGCACTGACAACAACAGAGTGTCAACAAATCAAGATTTCAAAGGAAACCCCGGTCTCCAGGAGCAGTTGTACTATCAGAGAAGGATGGCCGTCGTGAATACCACCATGAACATGCCCAGCATGGGTCCAGCGCAGCATCGACAGATGTGTCCATCTTCACCGAGGGACAGTAAATCCAACTTACTTGCCCAGTGGAACAAAGTCTCTTTGGGACCCATGGATACCAGCCAGCACTACTCCAAACTACAGGTCCGGGGGAACCTGGCCGTCCTCCAGCAAAACCAGAACTTTGGATCTTTGCACAACAATCTCAGCTCCAACCAGCAGATGATTCAGAACCTTGTTAACACACAACAGCAGAGATGCAAACAGCTGAATACTGAACCAGGAGCAAACTGCTTCCAGCAGCTGAGATTCCAGCAGTCGTCAAATCTCAATGAAGCACTTAGCTCTCAGTACAGGTTCAACAAAGGCATCAGTCCTTATGATAAGAACGGTAACGCCACTTATCCACCGTGTAATAACACTACAGCAATCAACGGGAGCATGCTAAGCTTCACATGCAAACAGGAACCAGTTGACATGGAGACTGCGGACATGCACTTCGCTGATGCTGGATTTCAGCCTGTGCAAGTTAAAATTGAGGATTGTGATGGATTAATGATTTCAGAGCAGCAGAACTGTAACGTGACCTCCCAGAATCCCTTGCAAACTGGGAGCCGTCTCCAGCCAATGCCACCAACAGAACCTAAATCTCTAAACCGGCACCTTTCAGGGCCAAAAGTGATGCAGCAAACAAGACACCCAAGTAACGCTACCCCGGATGTTGCTTCCAAATTACCCAGTGGAGTTTTAACACTTCATTGCAGCGACAACTCTGATGACAATGCCTTGTACTACACAGGGCAGATTCAAGTATTTGAGCCCAACGAGAACTTAGACCATTATGTTTCTCCTGTGGTGACTGTACCTCCTCCCAGTCCAGGCAACAACCAGGCCTCCAGGACTGTAGACTGTAATGCAGCACTGGAGCAGGGGCAGATAGACTTTGATAGCCTGCTGGACGATGGGGATCACTCCAGCCTCATGTCGGAAACCCTGAGTCCAGGTCTGCTCCAGAGCTTGTCCCAGAGTTCCTCTCGCCTGACAACACCCAGGAACTCGGTGACGTTGCCCTCGGTGCCGGCGGGGACGGGGAACATGGCCATCGGGGACATGAGCTCGTTGATGACTGCTCTGGCAGAAGAGAGCAAGTTCCTTGATTCAATGTTGTAGCGAACTATTTTCTCCGGCAGAACTTTTCAGGCCACAATGGACTTAAAATTGATGTGACTGTGTGCCAAAATAACCCGTTCTCACTCCGAACTCGTCAAATACCGCCGCTTGGTTAGTGCCCCTCGGCATCGGAGACTGATGCAAGGGGTACACAGGTTTAGGCAATCTGACTAGCGACTGCCTAAGGACTCATGTGACTACCGACTGCCTAAGAACACACCTTACTAGTGACTGCTTAAGAACTCATGTGACTAGTGACCGCCTAAGGACTCACGTGACTAACGACTACCTAAGAACTCATGTGACTAGTGACCGCCTAAGGACTCACGTGACTAACGACTACCTAAGAACTCATGTGACTAGTGACCGCCTAAGGACTCACGTGACT
>CAKAOI010044147.1:0-15524 GCA_916701655.1 Sebastiscus albofasciatus | reverse complement strand
TGAAAAAGCAGTTTGAGTAACGTAAATGTTGTGGATGAATATTTGATATTTCCCGTCTCCCCTCGTTGATGATCCTGTTTGTCTCACTTCATTATGAGCTGTTAGAATAAATAGTTTGAACCTGCAGTATCTTATAAAGTAAACAAGCAGAACATAAACAACTAAATCTAAGTTGTATTGTTCGATTATATTGTAATAGTGGTACCAGTTTGTTTTTTTATCCAGTGCTTTAAGAGCTGGTTTAAAGGCTAAAGCCTCGTCTAGCATACTGCTAAATACATCACTTTAACTGTCACATACTACATACTACTGAGGAACTACTGAGGATGAAGGCAGTACTGCGTACTGCCTTCATCAGTAATATGTAGTAGGCGGTTTCGTATACAGTCATAGACTGTATATACAGTCATAGACTGTATATACAGTCATAGACTGTATATACAGATGGACAACGCGTCTTCACTTCCTCCCTCTGTACAGAAGTGAAGCCTAAATATCCAGATACGGAGCTGCCATCTTGAGATTGTGACGTCATTTAGAGCCAGAGCCTGAGAGTCGGGGCACGGAGCCGCGGTCTCGAGGTCCCGCCCACACACCCACCCGAGCCAATCACGAGCCGAGCACAGCCACTGCTTGTTAGCGTGAGCCACCTAGCTGCTATGTTAGCACCACGGTAGCTGTTTGGTTAGAAAGACACAACAACTAACCATAATATCTCTATAAATACATTTATGATCAGACTGAGACATGTTCTATTCTCTATATATATTATTATTATTATTATTATTATTATCATCTAGCACACAGACTGGTGACGGTTATTAAAGTTAAATTTACATCTCCTCTCTAGTAACATTCTGACTACTTCACTCAGAGCAGCTGTCAATCACAGCTGTCAATCATGACATCTCGCTTCCTTTTTATAGCATCAACTAACTCATTAAAACCAAACTGATCAGAAAAAGTAACACTTGAACAAACATCAGCGTGATCAGACCGACCTAAACCATCTTTGGGAAAGATTATTTAACGTGTCCTCTGACTCTTTAGTTTGTCCCATGTCCCATCCACTAACATGAAGGGGGCGGGGCTTATGAGCTATACTGCAGCCAGCCACCAAGGGGCCATCCAAATGTTTTGGCTACACTTTTGGGGAGCTGTCATGTCGTCCATCTTTATATGCAGTCTGTGGTGTAAATTGCCACAACCATCCACCACAGATTGACTAAGAAAGGAATTCGCTGGGCCCTCTCAAAGTAACGGGGATTGAAAATCATCTGATGGTTCTGATGATGGTTCTGTGACTTGTGGTTACCTGTTACAGAGCAGGTCTATCTCGAGGTTCCGGTCCCTGTCCATCTTGCTGTACACCTCCCGGTGTCTCTTGGTCTCCTCCTCCAGACTCTGGTCTGCCCTGGTCTCTGCATCCTTCACCTGCTCCTCCAGCTCATGCACCCTGACAGTGGGTGAGAGAAACCACAACATTCCATGGAGTTTAACATAGTGGTGATAAAGCTGTCATCAGATCGGGTCAGATGGAACTGATGAGGTTATGTAGACACACAGAGTAAACCATCAGACGTAACACTGTGAAACTATCATCTGTGGATCAGATCATCATACAGTCCCACTGAATGTTCACATAAAGTCTTGGTTTCTGCACGGTTTAAGTATAGTGTGCTTTTCATACATATTGCACATGTGAAAACATGAATATCATGTGTTACTTTTGGCAGATAAAATAAGACTAGTTTTAGGCAAACATAAAAACATGAATTAAAGGACCAGTGTGTAGGATTTAGTGGCATCTATCAGTGAGTTTGCAGATTGCAACCAACTGAAACTTCTCCCGTGTGCCTAGCATGTTGGAAGAAGTCTCTCTCTAGAGCCAGAGGTTGGTTTGTCCGTTCTGGGCTACTGTAGAGACACGGCGGCTGGCTCTGTGAAGAGGACCTGCTCCCTATGGAGATCTAAACGGCTCATTCTAAGCTAACGGAAACACAACCATTCTTAGTTTCAATGAAAACATACTTATTCATATTATATTACATTCTACAAATACACCCCCCTAATAGTTACACACTGGCCCTTTAATAGATAAAGGATTCAGTAACCCAATCCCAGTGTCCCCCTAAAGCCTTCAGACCTGAACCCTCAGACCCAGCGTCCCCCTAAAGCCTTCAGCCCTGAACACTCAGTCCCAGCGTCCCCCTAAAGCCTTCAGACCTGAACACTTAGTCCCAGTGTCCCCCTAAAGCCTTCAGACCTGAACCCTTAGTCCCAGTGTCCCCCTAAAGCCTTCAGACCTGAACCCTTAGTCCCAGTGTCCCCCTAAAGCCTTCAGCCCTGAACCCTTAGTCCCAGTGTCCCCCTAAAGCCTTCAGCCCTGAACCCTTAGTCCCAGTGTCCCCCTAAAGCCTTCAGCCCTGAACCCTCACAGCCTCAGAGTCTGTGAGTGTGGACGTTGGGATCGGTCTGATTGGGTCTTCCTACCTGTGTACAAGTTGTGTGTTCTCCTGTTTGAGTTTGGACTTGAGGTCACCATTGGCCAGACTGTCGCTTTCCAACTCCGTCACCTTCTTCTCCAGATAACTGACCTGAGGAAGACAACCAGACTGTTAACCAGACGGCTAACCAGACGGCTAACCAGACGGCTAACCAGACTGTTAACCAGACTGTCAATAGAAGCTTTGAGTTTGGGTAGAGCCCTACTTTAACTCACCCTACCACACAGCTGGAGATGAACGCTTTGTATCATCAACATATCGGAGCCTTTATTAGGTTATTATTATTATTATTATTATTATTATTATTATTATTATTATTATTAGGTACACCTGTACACAAACTGTCAGGAAATCATTCAGCTGCAACTCAATGTCACGAGTCTCCTGCTATTATTCTGCAGGCTTAAACATGACAGTACATGTGGGTGTGTGTACTGCAGCATGTCAGCATTTCCTCTCAAAGGCTGAGGAGACGAAGTCATCAGTTGTCCTCTGCAGAGCCAGAACACACACCCTACAAGACATCTGTAATTCACTGATTTAATATGCTTTCATATTTTGACTTGTATACAGTTAAAACATTTGTTACGATTAGTAAAAACAGTCAAGAAACATGTATAATTCTATATATTCTAATAATAGAATACTGAAGTGTACCTACACAATGTCATTAACCAGGAGCATCTCTTCATGGGATCATCCACCATGTTAGAAAGCACTGGGAAACTAAACAGACTCCAGCAACACAACACCGACTTCAGTTTCCTCCAGTGGTCTGCACAGTTTGAACTAACATACTGTACTGAAATGGACCTCTATGGTGGAATCAACTCAATATTGATTGTTGAGTCCCACAGACTGTATATAAGTAGTGCACGTAGTCACCGTGACGTCACCCATTGGTTTGTGGACTACGGTTTTGAAGCCTTGAGTTCTTTGGCCGTCGCCATCTTGTTTTTTTGCAACCGGAAGTGACACGAGAGATAAAAGAGCAGTAGTTTCCTTGTTTCCTGGTGATGATTGGTGTACGGTCTAAGACCTGCTCTATATATAAAGCGTCTTGAGATAACTTCTGTTGTGATTTGACACGATACAAAAATAAATTGAATTGAATTGAGTTGAATGATTCTACAGGATATGCGCTAGAGTTTGACGCGCCCAATTATCCAAAGAGTCAAAACTTTTACTTGTTTCCATCTGTTTATTTCCCAAGATTCTCCGCACAAAAGACGAATCAGCCATACCGGAACAGCAGAGAAGGAGAGTGGTGCGATCAGACACTTCTCATTTCATATATGGCGCTTGGCAGCGGCCTAAAACTGTATGGCTGCATACCTGACAACACTCTCGCTCCCATATCCTGATGAACTGATAAACAAAGGCGCTGCAGTCACCTGCTTATCAAGGGGGCGGAGGTGTTAACACGCAAAGTCCTCTCACTCCAACCAGCCACCATTAATTAGCTAATAATCACTCAAATAATAACTGAAAAACACACCTTCCATAGCCACAAATTCATATTTTTACGTTATCAAACAAAACCAAAATATTAATATTATTAACAAATTAAAGCAAGCATTTGGCTCCAACAAGAGGGCAGAGCTAAGAACAACTGAACACTGAATAAGACATTTTAGGTGACCAAAAATGTTTTAATTAACTTTGATGAAGTGAAAAAAAGCAGTGAAAGGGTTAAAAGTTGTAAGACGAAAACACGGAAAAACTCCCAGACCGGACAACGCCATGGTAGCAACCTGTCAATCACAAGATAGCCCAGCCCTAAAGCATCCCCTGCTTTATGGTCTATCTGACTCTAAATGGGACCATCATTTACTAAATGAACATCATGCTGTATTGAAGAAGACTTGAAACTAGAGATTGAGACCATAAACTCATGTTTACAATGTTTACTGAGGGAATAAATCAAGAGAGAAGTAGGAGAATTTTCTCAGAGACTTCTATAGAACCAGAGGAGTCGCCCCCTGCTGGCTGCTAGAGAGGATGCAGGTTTAAGGCTCTTCAGCATTGACTTCACTTCTCAGACCCAGAGGTTCCCACCTGTTGATTCCATGCATCCGAGGAATTCAGAGGCATCCTACCCACTACTACCGTTGCTAATACCTGGCAGGTGAACCTGAAACAAACAGATGCTAATAATTGGGCTAATCACTTTAACTGGCTTTCATCCAAGATTCACAATAATTGCGTTGATTTTTGTGTGCATGAGCGTGTGTTTGTACCTTCTCTGTGATATCGAGGTCGCAGGAGTCGATGCTGTCCGTGAACAGGTCCTCTGTGCTGCTGCCCTGACTGGACCCAAACACACTGTGGTTGGCCTGGAACAGCTGGCTGCAGGGAGGACAGGACAGGACATTATTAATGATGATGATCACATACAGATTGGGCCAGAAACTACTCTCCCATTATACCACTCTATTTATCACCCTGCTAAATACTGAACCCATCATTGGGATCCCCCCCTCTTTCTATGCAAATGCAGATTTGCTGCAGTATTTTCATTTAAGAGGTGATTAGTAGGAAGGTCAGGTCACTCACCGTCCAAATGCTGTGCTGGTAATCTTTCTATTAGGGCTGAAACACAAGAGAGAGATGGAGTCACACGCACACTGCATCAGGGCTGCCAACCCTCACACATTGACATGTTTCACACGCTCTCAAGCACAGATTTAGAAGTGACTAACTCGGACTGCCCTGGATACCTTCATGTTAACATATTAATGTTTAGAAAACAGCTGACACATCTGAAACGTGTGTGGAAATATTACGACAGCAGGATAAACAGTCTGATCAAGGACATTTAAACCTGGAACAATCTCAGAAAACAACCTCTGAAACAACCAGACAAGTATGGACTGATTACCACTTACTGTGGTGTTTATTCATAACAGGTTATTAATGATGCTTCATGTTTCAGATGTCCATCCTGTCTGTCGGTACTTTCTCTGTACAGAGAGTTTGTTTTTATTAGGGCTGTCAAAGTTATAATATAATAACGTGTTATTGCAAATTTGTTTTAACGCCACTAATTTCTTTAACACATTAACACAATCCATCTTCTGGAGGTTGCTCCAGGATCAGTGTTGAAGCTGGAGTGAAGATACTGGTAGGAGGTTAAATAACGCTCAGAACTTACATTAAATTTTAGCGAGGAAAAACTGTCATGTCCATTTCCAAAGGGGTCCCTTGACCTCTGACCTCCAGATCAGTGAATGTAAATGGGTTCTATGGGTACCCACGAGTCTCCCCTTTACAGACATGCCCACTTTATAATAATCACATGCAGTTTGGGGCAAGTCATAGTCAAGTCAGCACACTGACTCAGTGTGTCTTTAGTTAGATGTCAGAAATAAGGTCTGTGGTTAACACCAGCTGAAGAGATTTTAGTGTTTTATTTTACGACAAAATATGTCAATAAATACCCCACTGTTGAATTTTGGAGTCTTTATACATCTTAAAAAAGATGTTGCTAACAAGAGGCTAAATGAGACTGCTAAACATCATCAGGCCGACCCGTCCTCCTATAGCATAGTGATGGTGGCGTGAAGTCATGTGCCTGTGGTGTAGTTAGATTATAGCCTAACGTTAGCTCTTTACTTCTGGTGATTGCATTCACACTTCATAAAATCATAAAAAAAAATCATAAAGTGGTGTTCATTAGTAGAGATTATCTTGCTGAACAAAACATGTCAGTATCAAAAAACGTGTCTTTGCCACAGAGATTATTTTCTGCAATAATCCAAAACCCAATGGGACAATCCCATTGGCTGTTAGTGGAGGGAACCAAGGAGATGATCACTTCCTGTTAGTGGAGGGAACCAGGGAGATGATCACTTCCTGTTAGTGGAGGGAACCAAGGAGATGATCACTTCCTGTTAGTGGAGGGAACCAGGGAGATGATCACTTCCTGTTAGTGGAGGGAACCAGGGAGATGATCACTTCCTGTTAGCGGAGAGAATGCTAAGGGGATGCTAACTTCCTGGTCGGCCATCATCCCTGCAGCACACTGTTACAAATGACACAAACACTCATTGATCTGCCATGTGTGCATCTCACACACCGAGACACAAAAACTAGCAACCAACCCCCCCATCAATTTAGGATGCGGTTGCTATAGCAACAGCTTATGCTCACCCTTTGATGTGGTGCCAAGAATGAATAAGAGGGTGGGATTTGGGTGGATGTCTTATGTGTATCAGAGTATTGATGCTGAGGCAGCAGCCTACCACCCACCACTGATTGGTCCCGTTCAGCCACTTTGTTTATGCTCCATCTTCATGTGCTCATGTGTGTTCTACCTGTTGGCCTTGAGGTTTCGAAGTCGAGCCTCCAAGTCGTTGAGGAGATTTACTTTCTTGCAGCACTGAGAACAGTAGATGTCCAGCAGCTCACTGTTGTACAGCTGACGCATCTTCTGAGGAGTCTGCCCAGCACTGCAAAGACAAACAATACATCAATATATAGAATGCTATATATGCTAATAATAAGAGAAAAGTAAGATAGATATTAAATACAGTTGGTTGCAACTGTCTTACCACAGCAGGACAGGGAATTCATTTTGTGATGCTCGGACCATACAGTATATACCAGTGGCAATGGTACAACTCAACCATTCATTCATCCATCGGCCCTTTTTAAATGTTCTGAAGGTCATAGTAAGCACCTGCTATTAATGCCAGTTAATGCTGTACAATAGCTGCCTCTGTGTGCGTTTGGCTCTTTATATGTACACATCTCACCCCACTTCAATAAAGATGGATAAATATAAATTAACTGAGGCACTTTGGTGTATATTAGATTTAGTTTTATTGTAAATAACCCAAGAGGAAATTTAAATTTAAATTTAAAGGGCGGGTCCATTATTTTTATTTTTTTATTTTTTATCATTCTGTATCTTCCCAGTGGTGTTCCTCATGTATTCAGATCCCAACATTGAACATTTTGGTGAAAGTATGTATGTTTTAGCATCAAAATGCTATTTTCCCTTCAAGCCCTTCTAAAAACGTTTTCCCACATGGTGACCTGATGTATGTTTCTGCATGATGACACTGCTACATGTACAGTATACATTAGGGATGGAACGGTTTGTGTAATTGACCCAAACTGTTCGGTTCAGGACGTTCGGTTCGGTTCGCGACATCCTTTTGGTTCGCCATTACCCAAACAGCTGTTTATGTCGATTACTCGCACGCAAGGAACAGAAACTCTGGAGCATGAGTTTTACCCGGAAGGTTTTGGCAGCGCACCAGGAATGGTAGCAGAGCTGTAGCGCCCAGTAGCTCATGATAGTCAAGCTAAACTGTTTACGCACAACGATTTGTGTCAAACTGCACGCCGACACTGTTCAACTGAAGTCAGGTTTATATGAGGACACTTGAAACGTTTAATTATGACGGCATCACCCGAATGTGTCGATCAACGGAGCGAAACAAAAGCAGACTGGACGGAGAGTCCGTTCCCCCGCAACGTTCAGACATCCTCCCATTGCAGATTCACACCGTGACAAAGTAATATCTAATGCTATAAGAGTGTTTATCGCTGCATATACGACCACACTCCATCATAAACAATACAGAATTAATAATATCTAATGCTATAAGAGTGTTTATCGCTGCATATACGACCACACTCCATCAATACAGAATTAAAGCAGATGGTCAAAGAGCATGAGCCTTCATGTGTGAATGTTAGTCTGTTGTGCCGGCCCTGTTTAAATTAGCATAAGCAGCAGTTGAGGATTGACCAACAGCCTTAAGATGGAACATTACATTTACATTACAGACATTTGTGATTTTATTTTTTCTTCTTGACAATATGTCAGTATTTGAGTGCCTTAACTGTTATAGGGGCAGCAGCACAATCCCTGTAATGTGTTGTATATTTATTAATTATTTTTAAATAACACAGTGGTACAGAAATCCAACCGTATTCCTCCAAATACTGCACTGTTTGAGTGGAAAAACTAATCTTTCAATGAAGAGCTGATAATCAGGGAACTGAGATATACTGTATGTTAGACTGCTTTTTATTGTTGTTTTTTTTTGCATAGTTCTGGTTGAGCTTATGTTTCAATTTATGTCCTGCCAGTTGATTGCCTTAGTCTATAATTACATCATATTTATATGAAAAAAATTTATAAATATGTTTATACTAATTACTGTAGAAGACCTATTCTTTCAATTAAGAATTTGTCAATGAAGAAATGTTGATGTTCCTTATGGAAGCCATACTTTTGTTAAGGCAAACATTTGTTAACTTATTTTTGCCAAATAAATGAAAAGCATGTTGAAATCAGAAATTGACCTCCTCGCTGTACCATAAATGTACCGAACCCAAAACCGTGACCCCAAAACCGTGATATGAACCCAACCGTGAATTTTGTGAACCGTTCCACCCCCAGTATATATACATCCTTATAGTCAGTGTATTAATACAGTATATATACATCCTTATAGTCAGTGTATTAATACAGTTACTTAGATGGCGGTCAGCGTGCTCCCAGTCAGGAGAAGCAGACAGGAGTACCGACAGGAAGCTAAGCGATGTACTGCTGTGGACGCCACGTTAGTTCAGATCAGAAAGTCACACAATAGCACAAACTAACTAACCGATGGATGCAGCGGTAGACTAGCAACTCCTGTGTTCTGAGAGGTAAAATTACTGGTTTTATGAATGGAGTCTGGTGGCTTTGAAGACAGAGTTAGCTTCAGTCCCCCGACAGAGAGGTCTGTCTGACGGCGAGGTAAAGCGGTGAAAATATTCTAAATAATAAATAATATTCTAAAAATAGATTACACTTAAACTGATATTGATTTTTATTTTAGGTGGCTGAAATCTGTTTTTCTGCTGCTCCCGTCCACAGCCGCTTTACCTTGCCATCAGTAAGCCCTTTCTAATCATATCGCTCTCCTCAAAGCCACCAGACTACATTCACAAAAGCTGGAATTTTAATTTGTAGAACACAAAAGTATATATAGTATACAATGCAACTTCAAAAAAATCCAAACTAACCCTTTTAGTTAATCCCAAACTTAACCCAGCTAACGTTGACTCAGCTAGTGCTAGCATTCACATCATTCATAATCTTATTGATTAGCTCATTGTGGTAACCTACGTCACTGCTGCATGCGACGGCTCAGTGAGTGTTAACATTTGGAAAAAAAACCCACAACAGAGCACAGATGTACTTTGCTTAAAAGGGCAGGTCCAACTATAAATCAATTCAAGAAGATTTACAAAACAAAGTTTTTGAGATACAGGGATGAGGACAGGGCGTTGTCTCTCTCAGCACTGTGACGCTTGCTGTTGATGTGGTAACTACGGTGATTATATACTTTCCTTAGAGTCTGAATGGAGTTTGGAACATGGACAAGCCAAGAAAAAGTCTTACTAGGAAAACAAAAAGTGGCTCCTGTTACATCTTCAACATATGAGTGTGTGTGATTCAGTGTGTGTGTGATTCAGTGTGTATGTGTGTGTGTGTGTGTGTGTGTGTGTGTGTGTGTGTGTGTGTGTGTGTGTGTGTGTGTGTGTGCTTGTATCTGGACCACCGACCTGGAGGGAAGGGAGGATCCCAGGTCTGAGAAGCCATTTGTTCTGGTGTCTTCTTCAGGGCAAGGGCTGCTGGGAGTAAAGTCCACATCCTCCCCCTCACCGTAGTCCTCAAACTGCTCCTCCCCGGAGATGACGGATGCAGACGCCGAGCCAATCAGGTGGCTAGGGTTGCACAGCAGGAAGTACAGGAAGGTGGTTCATTTAAAACATCAGGTCACACTTAAATCTAAACAAAGTAAAATAAAGTGACCTCTGACCCTAGGTCAGTGTTTCTGTGACTGACCCGTCTCGCCGTGTTGGATCCAAAGAGTCGGAGCTGTTGCCGTTTTCAGCGCTGCTATCCATGTCACACTCCCCGTCAGCACCACAACCTTCGCCATACACACTGCATTCTGGGTAGGAGCGTGTACACATGATGATGGGAGGGCCCAGCTTGGCCTCACCGTTCTACAGATATACAAACAAGAAGACACATACTGTCTTGGTGAGAGGAGAGTCAGGATTCACAGCACACTCAGTGGCAGCTTTTTAAGCGTTAGCGCTCTTTTATGTGCAAGCTACTGCATCACTCAGTACTGCATCACTCTGTACTAAGACACAGTACTCAGTACTGTGTCTTAGTACTAAGTACTTCATCACTCAGTACTAAGACACAGTTTGAGTTGAACTTGAAGGTACTTCAACTTTACTATTAATCACAGGGCAACTGGCAGGAAAAACCCACAATATCTCAGGGTACTGTAGTACTGGTACTTGGGTATTAATGCCAAGAGGCTCTTCTCCTTTCTCAGTTTGTACATCCTTGATTCCTTTCCTCGCCTCCTCTCCTTGCGTCTTAGTCTCTCCCTCCTGAGATGTGAGCAGAGGAGGAGAGGAAGAGACACAAGGGGAGAGGAGTCGAGACATGAGGCATCCTCTCTCCTCTCTCCTCTCTCCTCGTCTCCTCTCTACTCCAGATGCATTTTAAGAATTGAGACGTCCTTCAAGATTGATTTCCGGATCACAAGAGGACGAAGAGAGGAGACGAGGAGATGAGGAGGTACAAAATACAGAAAGGAGAAGAGAAATCGTCAGTCCAGTCTGTATTCTGGTGTCTGTAAACTGCACGCTCATGTGGCTGATGCTTTATAGCAGATAATTCAGCAACAACAACACAGCTGCATTCAAGCATGCAATATCTCACATTTATCATTTCCCTGATCAATAACATGTCTGGCTAATATTCATACGCAATATGGGGGGTGGGGTGTAAAGTAAAGTATCACCATAATAGATGACTAAATGACAAAAAGTGCTTGTTTTGTCATGGATTTCCTAGTAGCACTTGATTACCATAGAAACTATTTTATCAGTCCATACTTTTAATACAAATAGTAAATAACAAATAAATGACCCCTGCAATAGTGATCTACAGTTTTATCAATAATCTGTAAATATTGAGTCAACAGTTCATCAGGAACCCTGAGACAAATTGGACACCTTTTAAATGTAATTATTAGGGCTGTCAATCAATTCAAATAGTTAATCACACTGTTCTAAATGTACCTTAAAGGAAGATTTGTCAAGTATTTAATACTCTTATCAACATGGGAGTGGACAAATATGCTGCTTTATGTATGTAATGTATGTACATAATTATTATTGTATGTATATATTTATTATTGTAAATCAATGAACAACACAAAACAATGACAGATATTGTCCAGAAACCCTCACAGGTACTGCATTTAGCATAAAACAATATGCTCCAATCATAACAACTTCAGCCCACTCAAGTACCCATAGAACCCATTTTCACTCACATATCTGGAGGTCAGAGGTCAAGGGATCCCTTTGAAAATGGCCATGACAGTTTTTCCGCACCAACATTTAGCCCAACTTTGGAGCGTTATTTAACCACCTTCATGACCAGCTAGTAGGACATGGTTGGTACCGATGGATTCATCAGGTTTACTAGTTTCATATGAAACCAGTATCTTCTAGCTTTAAAACTGAGCCGCTACAACCTAAAAATCACATTAATACGTTAAATAAATTAGTGGCGTTAAAACAAATGTGCGTTCTGCCCTGATACAGAACCCTCTGACCTTAAACCTTGTTAAAGCATCGGCTCTAATTTAAACCTCAAGTAAGATAGTGACACAGCAACTGGTCCACAGGTGCAGTTTAAACCACATGTAATCAAATATGTCCCTAAGAGAAATCAATTCAGCTTGCAGACACCTTGTGATACTACAGTGCACGTTTAGCATTTGACCTGGAGAGGGTCTCCTGGGCTGATTCATCACAGACAGTGGGACATGGCATCATGCCTCAGATCTGTGTGTCATCTATTATGCACGAGCCTGTCTGGCTTCACCCAACTGAGGTACCAGAGCAGGGTACACACCTGTCTCTCTCTCTCACTCACATGCACGCACGCACTTCCATCTGCAATTACAAAACAGGTGCTTTCCTCCTGATTTTACTGGAGTCTTTGGTTTGTGTTTTTTGTGTCCACAGACAGTCCATCAGACACGGTGTGGTCTCTGAGGGACAGCGGAGTAGCTTTCATTCATCAATTATACACATGTTTTTGTCTGAGATGAAGAGGAGTGTGTGGAGATATGGATCTATGACAAAGAGACCAGGAGGATGTGTTCTCTAATGCTGACCTTACACTGAGGCCAAGTTTAGAGTAAAATCACAATATTTAACCCCGACAGTGAAGGAAGACATACATCATTTAATGAATTGTAGTGTTTAGTGTTCAGTCCCCCATAAGACAAACCAGTAGACATTGTGCTGGTTAGTGACGTGCATGTTTACACTGCTGTCATCTGTGTTTTAACACCACAACGCTGTGTAGTGTGGGTTACTCCCAAAAGCAAAGTGTGCAGAGTAACTCTGAACAACTGTGTGAATCCATAATGACCAGCACCAAACTGCACACACCAATCAGAAGGATAAAAGGTGGAAGATGTCCCGCCCCCCCCAACAGGTGCAACACAACTTAGAGCAGAGTGAGGAAGATGTCAATCAAGCACAGTCTGCACACACACCTGAAAAGAGATCTAATCAGCCTAACCAAGTGAGAACACCTGTGTGGACCAGTGGATCAAGAACTTTAGTTTGATTATTCAAATAAATTCAATCACAGAAATGACATGTTTCACTTCCAGGACTAACACCATTGTAAAACCAGTGCGTGCGTGCGTGCGTGCGTGCGTGCGTGCGTGCGTGCGTGCGTGCGTGCGTGCGTGCGATCTGAATAAACATACGGTATCCTTTATGATGGAGGTAGGACCAGAATCCACTGAGCTCCTGAAGCTTGAAGGCTTACACACACATGTAGCGCTGCAGCTGGTTCACATTTGAAAACACACCGATGATTTAGCTGGGACAAAGCCACACCTCTCTCTCTCTCTCTCTCTCTCTCTCTCTCTCTCTCTCTCTCTCTCTCTCGTTGCTAAGCAACTGTTCAGTTGGACTGATCCCTATGGTGGGGATAACACACAGTACACACAGCAACATATGATATATTGCATATTCATAGATATTTTTGTGTCATTTATGGTACTGTGCATGGAGCCTAAATCAGAGTGTACGGAAGCCAATTTCTGCCAGGAAAAGAAAAAAAATAGATGCACTGTAAGGAGTGCTAAAAATAAATAAATACTGTATGGCAACGTTTTGAATAGGAAACAAAAAAAGACAGTTAGTCAGTCTAATTTTGCCTTACTATCTCATAATCCTCACTTTCCTCCAGAAAAAAATATTAAGAGTTAGGAATGATACAAAATAAAAATGCTTATTGTAACTCAGATTGATAACTCTCTACTATGGAGGACGGAAGCTACCAAAATCAAAAATAAATAAATGACTCAATGACATACGTTAAGTGACAGTCCTCTCATTTGTATAATGAGGTAGAAATACATAAAGAAATGTGTGTAAGAAATGTGTGAAGAAAAGAATACAGAAATAAATAAGTTTGGGGAAATAAATAAAGGGTGAAATGCAAAGGGAAAATCGTGCATAAATAAATAAATACACACATTTAAAGATAAATATAAAATAAATGAATAAATAAAAACAAATATAAATATATAAAAAATAAATAAATGCATTTAAAAATTAACACAAATAAATACATAAATAAATAAAAGGGAAAACTTAACTTAAGAGTAAATAAATAAGGGAATTAATACAAACATAAATAAATAAAGAAGCAAATTAAAACAGAAATACCAATTTTATGTCTCATTTTATTAATTAATTAATATCTGCATTTATTTTCATAATATGTTTTGCTACATTTAATGACATTTATTTATTCATCAAGTCATTTATTGTTTTATTTTTTTATTTTGGCAGGTTCCGTCCTCCATACTATGGTGGGGAGAGGGATGGCTGGACTACCTTGCTCAGCCTGCCGCCACCAAACTTAACACAATGGTGAGAAACGGTCCCACTGTCTGTCCCGTACAGAGACACTGAAAGGATTATCCAGACTGTTTAGGGTGTGGCTTTGTACAGTTATACCGTCCAATGAAAATCTATCAAGGCCTGTATAGAGCTGAGTTATTTTACATTCTGCTTTATTCCAACACCTTCTCACTCCCAACTCATCAAATACAGCAGCTACGCTTCAAACTATGGCGCTTTAGGTAACCCTCTAGTGTCAGTTTAGGACGTGTCAGGACGGGGTGTCAGTTTCCACTCGTTACATGCATAATGTCTTTTCAAAATAATAATACTTCATAATAAACTTCCAACATAGGTTTACTTAGCTTTTAGGTTTACTTACGCAACAAAACTACTTGATTAGGCTTAGTAAAGGATTTTGGTTTGGGTTAAAGTCATAAAAACAATCTATCTCTGAGGTCTCTCATGTTCTTTAATGAGAGTATTTAATTTAATGTCGTGTGACTGTCCCTGTGGTCATGTGACTGTCTCTGAGGTCTCTCATGTTCTTTAATGAGAGTATTTAATGTCATGTGACTGTCCCTGTGGTCATGTGACTGTCTCTGAGGTCTCTCATGTTCTTTAATGAGAGTACTTAAAGGGACTATTTGTAACTTTCAGAATTGCTTCTTAACAGCGACACCTGTGGCCGTGAAATCAACGAAAGTCAGCGTCGGGCTCGCGCTTGCTCGCTCTAAATAGACCTGAACGAGCATCGCTCAAAACAGTGAGGCGACACACGTCAGCTAAAAGCACAACATCACTCAATATTTCAGCTGCTTGGCAGTAATGTTAGCTGACCAGACCAAGGTCTCTCCATGAACATGATTTAGACCTGATCCTAGTGTTGGCTTTTCCTGCCTCACCCTCCTGCGCCCGCAGGGAGACACCGGCAACCGGAGCCTCTCCTCCGCTGCCTGCTTGCATTCACTGACACAGCGCGCACCAACAGAGGTTTTCCGTGTCTTGTGAAGTGACGAGCCTCCGCAGAGAGAAACG
>CAKAOI010044135.1:0-12769 GCA_916701655.1 Sebastiscus albofasciatus | reverse complement strand
GGCCTTTGAATGAGAATCAATTAATTTTCATTTACCTCCATTAGCACTGGGCAGGGATTTGCATCTGTGAACCCATTGCCAAACTGGCAGTGGCCCTTTTTTAGTTGAGGGAGAGGGCCACATTAAGCTAATGATGGGGGGCAGAGGCAGAGACAAAGGGCTGTATGTGTGGTAGGGGAGGCCTGGCCGTCCTCTCCTCTCATTAGCACCACAGTGCCCTGCGCTGCTGTCACACAGCGAGCCCTCACAGGCTGATCATTAACCACGAGCTGGGACCATTTAAAAAAAACAACGGGTATTCTCAGCCATCAAGCAATGCGTGTTTTTTCAGTTTGAGTTATTTTTACTGTGAAATGCTGCATAAAGATGCAAAATACAGAGCAAAGAGGAGCTGTTTCACCTTAAACAAAACCAACTGTGGATTATCAGAAGGAATATTACATTAACTTTACCCTGCCAAGTGCTCCTGAGCAAGGCACTGAGCCCACAGAGACACAACTGACTTGACAATAAACAACACTTTCTACAAGTGTGCACAACTGCATTATATTTTGATTGTAATAACTGTTCTGCATAAAGTGGAATTTACTCCCATAATACATCAGTAAAGTCTGAATGATTTAGGACGCTGTAATCACTGGAAACTTATCTACGTATTGACCATTAACAAAATACATGCTCCAACCTAGGGATCACTTTCTATTTGATAGTGATAGTCATGAAAGGGGGAGAGAGAGGGGACGACATGCAGCAAAGGACCATGGACTGGATTCAGAGTTGCCAAGTCTGCTTATTATAAGCGACTTTGGGCTTGTTTTCCTGAAAAGTGGCTTATAAGTATTGGTAGTCGTGGATTTTTTTAGGCTTGTTTCAAGTGTAGTTGACATGTGGGTTCGCAGTGAAAGTTCAGTGTCATTAATCAGTAACTGAGGAAAGTTGGGAAGTTGTGGTTGCCTACTGGTTGAAGAAATGAACTGATCCAAAGGTCAGCAGTTCTGCATCTGCAGGAGTAATCCACATGTATCCACAAATAGGTCTGGTACACGGATGTTCAGTTAAAAAAAAAGGCAGAGGTATCAAAATTGCTATGCCAAAAATACAGAAACAAGGTGTAAACACTAGAGATATTCACTGAGAAACTAGAACACTAACCACAAAGAGACTGGCAACAGACACGGAGAGCACAAGGACTAAATATGTACATACACAGAGGAGGAAGGGTGATGAGGTGTAGGTGATATTAATGAAGCAGGTGAAACTAATCAGGGACGGGGCCGACAATCACACAGACTGCTCCTACTTTTCAACGGAGGCTGCAAAACAAACATGCGGAAAGAAAAAATATATAATTTATATTAAAATATTTGTTATTCACAGAAAGCATGTAAAGTCTATATCCTCATCAAGACCAGGGTACTTTAAGGCATCCAGTCGATGGATCCAAAACGTCTCTCTCTGGTAAAGTTTTTGTAACCTGTCTCCCCGTGTTCCCGTTCCTGTCTCAGGAACCGCAACTACCCCATGGCTAGACACTTTAATGAGTATCATGGTGCTAATGATTCTTTGTTACGCATAGAGGGCATCGAACATATTAAACCGTTGGTCAGGTTTGCGGAGGCCGCCACTGATCTCTGGAACAGCTTACCTTTTTATATTAAAACTGCTCAGACCACAGAATCATTTAAGTCGCTGCTGAAGACTCACCTCTTCTCGCTGGCGTTTGATTAAGCTTATTTTCTGTTGTGTTGCTACTAATTCACTGCTGTTATGTGCACATTATGTTTACTGTTTTTTACTCTGCTCTTATTGTTGTTTGCTTTGTATTCATTTTTATTATGGATATGCTCAGCACTTTGGTCAACATGCTATATTAATAAAGTTTGACTTGACTTTACTTGACTTACTCAGTGTGTGAAGTAGCTGCTGCACGTCTGCGGAGGAGGATCAAATTAAAACAGGATTTGACACGAGGGTCCGGTCGTCTTATTGCAGCACGACGGTCGTCTCCACAGCGTATAGGGAGGAACCCAGACAGTATGAAATGGAGCGGAAGCTATGAGCAGAGAAGGGGATGAAAGAGCGAACGGGGAGAAGGGAGCAGACAGGGTCACAGATGTGACATTACACTAACAATGGGAGCGGCGGGGGTAAAAGTGTGCAGACATCCCATCTTGGGCAAAGCTGTCCTCCAGCTGTTTGGTTCACCTGTCTATTAAAAGGGGACATAACTCTTGGTGTCTACAGAGGGAGGGACAGATTTATTGGGTCTACAAGGAGGGAGGCCTTAAAGTGGATTGATTATTAGACAAGAGACAATAAATCACTTTTCCTCTTGTTTTTGGGAGCTCGGACTCTCCACAAGTTTGTTGGTCAGCATGCTAGTTGTAAGATCATTGTTGATATCAAGAAGGGTTATGATTCATATTTTCGATGTGGGAAGCTGTGTGTAATTGAGGACCACATGTCGAGGAGCTTTGCATTGACGCCCAGACAGATATTGAAGTGACCTCCAGCCCTTTCCTGTACTCAGGCGGCCCCTTTCTAAAACAAAGCGCACATGACAAGAGGAGAAGGGGAGAAATCAGATGGCTTAATTGTTCCTTGACAATTAGACCATCACTCAAGCGAACATTGAGCAACCCAGCAAAAGTAGAAGAGGGAGGAGGCGGCTGAAGAAAGGGATGAAAGAAGAGGGCACTAAAACACCCACTGAGTGAGAGGGAGTGAGAGGGAGAGAGAGGGAGAGGGAGCTGCTATTGAGGGACCCGACAGGGCGAAAGGAGCAGAGAGCAGCTTACAATACTGTACAGCGCTGTTCTGCACCATTAAGTGGCGTGGAGGGGCAGGGCCGGGACAATGGGCTTCTGTCCCCGAGGAGAAGGCCAGCAGCTCCAGAGGAGTCCTCCCTTTCAGCCCATATGGTTTGCGGACTGCCTCACAGGATGCTCCTCTCGCTGCGGCCGCATGCTCAGCATCTGGACACACGACGAGGTCCGTCGTCTCTCCTCCACGGTGACCGCTGCCTGCGGGGTTAGGGAGGGTCTCCCTGGTAACACCGCGGTGATACACAAGGATTCAGGGAGGGCAGCACTCAAGAGATTAAGGAAAGGAAGTACTTCTGGGTGGAGTGAAATCCCAATTTTGTTGGATTTAGAGTCTGAAAAACTGGGAGCAGAATTAACCCCATGCATGCACGTGACATAACAAGCTTATTGAAGAGAAGCTCACAAATACATCCAATAAAACCTTTGTGGGAAGTTATTCTTTATTGTTGCTATTCACTTTTAAATTTCACGTTAAATTACAAGTTAACACTGTGATGTTTTAATGATAAAGTTCCCATAGCGCTAACAAGTGCAGCGATTCTACTTGGCTACTTGGCTCATACTGGCAAGTATGCAGAAAAGTCTAAGTATACTTGGCTTATAGGCCGACGTGTACTTAATCTTTTGATCAAGATATACTTAAGAAAAGTATGATTAAAGCAGCAGTCGGTAGAAATGGAGCAAATATGATTAAAAAAATGATTTCTATAAAACAGTCACCATATCCTGACAGTAGTGCATGACACAGTACTTCTGTGTCTTCCGGTGTCCTCTGGTGCTCCTAACGGCATCTGCAAGATTTCACAGGAGGAAAACAACAAATCAGAGCTGATCTGGAGTCTGCCGTCTCTGAGCTGCTGTCAATCGCTTGCGAACTCCGATCAAATGGTCAAACTAGGCAGCGCTGATCAACTGTAAAATCAGAAAGTTTGTGACCATGTTGAGATCAGTTGAGGAAATACCAAGCACCGCCCACCAGCTGGAGCAAACTTTCTCATTTTACAGCTAAACAATACACTAGAAGATGTTTCTGAAAACATCTGAGGAGAGAAATAGGCATTACAGTAACAGAATATTGATTCATATTTGATCAGCGCTGCCTAGTTTGACCGTTTGGTCGGAGTACGCGAGCGACTGACAGCCGGCTCCATTGAATGAACGGCCAATAGGAATGCTCTCTCAATAAAATGACCTGTGATTGGTCAAAGTTTAAGATTAGATTTCCTAAAGCCTGAAAACAGAGCAGTGCAGAAGTCTCTCAGAACACTTGAATTACAATATGCTGAAAGGTTATTATGGGATTTTTGCCCAATGATGCCCAAAATATACTGCCTACTGCAGCTTTAACACTGTTATATTTAAATAATAATAATAAAGTTCCTAACTCAGTGGCTTTCAAAGTGGGGTCCGGGGACCCCCGGGGGTCCTTGAGGGGGTTCCAGTAAAAGGGGAGTAATTTATTTCCACTATAGTTCCATCCATAAGTGCCACAATGACAGAATCAATGGCTACTTTGGTCATGGGTCTCATACACTTTCTGTTATAAAACATCTAAAAGCTAAAAATCTTATCAGATGGGGGTCTAATTCGTGTCAGTTTAAGGGTCCTTAACATGAAAAAGTTTGAGAACCACTGTCCTAACTAACTAACTAACTAGTAATAGCCTGTTCATGTACACACTTTTATATGTCAAGTCTATGATAGACACACTTTTACAAAAGCTTTTATTCCAAAAAAGCTTCTTTTCCAAGAAACGTCCGAATGCTTCTAAACACAAGCAGATGCATGTCTAAACCATTTACATTACTTTAGCTAGTGTATTTTCCTCTACGCTCGGAGCAACTGTGACTCCGGTCCCCCCTTTTGGACGGGTGACAAAGAGCTGTCAGAATGATGGATTATGAAGCTGCTGCCTGAATTTCAAACAAGGGAACCTGTCTTAACTCCTGTCCATCCTTAAACAGAAACCCCCAAAAGAGAGAAAAAGAATATATATATATAAGCCGGGGTGACGGAGAGAGAAAAGAGAGCTGGGTCCCTGGAGAAGAATCTTTAACAAGTGTTTACCCTCTTTCTGTTGCCAAGCTGTGGAGCAATAACCTACCGTAGCGAAAGGCAGCGCCTGATCCGGGAAGAAAAGGCCTCAGCCTGCGGGGTCAGGGGTCACTAACTCTGCCATTGTCTCTGACAGGGCAAGCACACTCCAGCTTTTCTCCAGCTTTCAAAGAGCCTGTGATGGGGGGTGGAAAGATAGGCCTGAAAACACTGGGTCAGGACCAGGGGCTTTATAATAGTCGGGGAAGAAAGATTTGGACCCCAAAAGGTTAAATGAAGAGCGAAAGGGCCCTTCTGTCCAATTACCGAGGGACAAATGCTCTCCGTGACCCGCAGGGGTCAAAGTTCAGCGGAGCCATTGGTAGCGGCACACTCTGGCTTTTTGTGGCTCCGATGAGATGAACCTCCGCTGTGTTTATCTAAGTGACACCCTGACCAATAGTAAAAGTATAAATAATTTGGGGGCTTGGGTGCTGCCACTTAGCAGAATTAATTTATAGACCGGGGGAGGGGGGCGGCAGGTCAAGCTTTTTAACACAATTAATGAGAAGGTTGAGTATTCATAGTGTTGTTCAGAGGCAACATGAATAAAACCAGGTAGTGAAATAAGAAGTAAATATTCTGAGATGCAGAAAATAGAAGTTGTGCAAAGTTGATGAATGAAAGCCGCCGACCCCTCCCCCCTTCCAGAGCTTTCAGCCGAGCCGCTGCTCTCCTCCTAATCATGTGCCCATCTCAGTCTCAGGCGGCACTTGTGGCGTTAATACCTGCTGACACAAAGGCCCAGTGGAGCGGCGCGGCGAGAGTGTCCCACATATCCGGAGATGGCTGGATTAGACCGTTCCTGAACCACTTCCTCCTTAGCCCGTGGGCCCGCCGGGGATTATGTCAGTGGATTTAATCATCTGCACTTGTTAGGTTAACAAGCAAAGTACAATCATATTACAAGATCCAGCCTTTCTTTTTCCAGGCTCTTGCACGGCGGGGAGTTCCACACTTCAGTCCTGAATTCACAGTATTATACGTTCTGTTATATCGTTCACCTGAAAATGATCTGTTTCTCCCTGTAGTTTGAAGGGATGGGTCCAACAAACACAAGGCTTTCATCCAGGTTCATGTCCCGGGTGTTACGTTTCATTTCCACTTTGCAATCAGCTGATTGTTCGTGTCCCGTGCTCACAACGTCAAGTCACATTTTCACTGGACAAACGTAGTAATTTTAAGCCCGACTACGTTGTTTTTCCTAAACTTAACAAAGTGGTTAAGCATTAATTATAAAGCATTAATAATTAAGCATTAATCAAAATTAATCTTAAATGAATCACACATTTGTGTGTGATTTGCCAAGTATTCAATAGTCTTATTAACATGGGAACGGGACAAATATGCAAATACATGTGTATATTTTTTATTCGAAATCAATTAACAACACAAAACAATGACAGATATTGTCCAGAAACCCTCACAGGTACTGCATTTAGCATAAAGAATATGCTCCAATCATAACATGACAAACTGCAGCCCATCAGGCAACAACAGCTGTCAGTGTGTCAGTGTGCTGACTTGACTATGACTTGCCCCAAACTGCATGTGATTATCATAAAGTGGGCATGTCTGTAAAGGGGAGACTCGTGGGTACCCAGAGAACCCATTTACATTCACATATCTGGAGGTCAGAGGTCAAGGGACCCCTTTGAAAATGACCATGCCAGTTTTTCCTCGCCAAAATCTAGCGTAAGTTTGGAGCGTTATTTAGCCTCCTTCGGGACAAGCTAGTATAACATGGTTGGTACCGATGGATTCTTTAGGTTTTCTAGATTAATTTGATGCCAGTATCTTCATTCTAGCTTTAAAACTGAGCCCGGTACAACCTACAAATTGTGTTATTGCATTGTCACGTTAACTTTGACACCCCTAGTTTACATGCGACCGAAAAGAGACGCTGATGGGTCTGACAAAGCGTCAGTGTGTGACGAGTTGAGACGAGAACATGTTGCCCAGGGAGGAAGGAAAGCAGCCTTAAAGTGTGCCTGCTGGACCCTTTAAAGATTACATACAGGACGTTCACTTTTAAAACAAAATTGAATCCTGTGTTCACACAAATCCCGGTAAACCCTGGCAGCATTGAATCTCAGCCAGGTCCCCACTCCACAAAATCTCTCAGTAAATCCAGAAATGAACCTGAGAACAATCCATCAAAGCGCTGAGATGCGGCCGCCTGGAACACACTGAGCGCTATGAAAGCTTTAAATCTCTTCCTCTGCAGAATCCATTTAGCATGGCTCTGCCACACACCACCAGGGGGGTAGCTGGGGCTGGATACCAGGCGTGGTACCACAGGGATAAATTATGCATGTTTGTGTGTGTGTGTGTGTGTGTGTGTATATTTGCTTGTGTCTTCAGTGTGTGTGTGTGGATGTAGAGGATTTTCCTCTCTCTTGGGCTCCTCTCTGCAGGTCTTCTCCGTCCCTCGTGAGCTAGCATAAGCCTGTTGGACACACATCGGAGGGGTGGAGGGGAGTCAGTGGGAGCGAGCCAGGCTCCCAGGGTCTTACAGGCCCTTAGAAGGAGCAGGATGACCTTTAATCAGGGATCAGGAGCCCGGGCTGCAGCTGGAGGCCCACAGGAACCTGGAGTCCCCAGGTCACGCTCCCAGCTGGCCGTCCACCTTGAGCCAGGACGCCGAGGCGGCCTTAGGCCGGATGAAGCGCTCAGTGCAGGCATGAGGTGTACATTTATGATGGAGTCTTAACATTAATCTGTAAGATCTTCATCCACACCAGAGGCCGTCTGACTCTCAAAAGAAGATCAAAAGCAATAAATCAGACGTTCTGGCCGTGACTTGGTGAATAACTTCTGGGTGAACTTGCCTTCGTTGTCATCATGACTGAAGGTAAAGCCAAGACGGTTGGATGCTTTTGGAGCGATGAGATGTCAAAATGAAGAGAATGTGATGCTGACAGCTCCGGTACTTGAAGGTTTGAGATATCTGCCAGATTAAATCAGCACTGAATTTAGGGTGAGCACAAGTAACCACTTAAAGGCTTACTTCAGAGATTTAGTATTACACATCCATATCGTCGAAGGACTCACAGAAGACAGATTTTTAAAAGAATGGTCAAAATTGAAGCAGCAGAGGCCGAGATATCCATTTAGTCCTCCCTCACAGTAACTGCGTTTCAAAAGTTTGAAGGTACGTCTCCACAGCCTCCGTCCTTTCCGCACTTCCCATTCATTGTCTATGTAAGCAGCCGTGCAATGCATTCTGGTAGCGTGGCGACACGATTCGAGAGACAGACCGTCACGTCGTACTTTATGCAAATCACTGGCGACTAAGTATGAAATAAGAGAAGAAAGTTTCCAACGAACTGCCATGCTGTTTCCAATTTAAAAGCTGGGAGCAGCAGCCCACGAGGAAAGTGTTCGTCCAATCAGGTGCCTTGTGTGTAGTGGCAGCCCATCAAGCGTCTAACGCTGGGGAGCGAGGCAATCCCTCGTGATAAAAAACGCCCCTGTGGACACGTACCATAACTGTTTTTATCTCGGGGAGAAGCCATCACACCCTGAAAAATAGGCGCTTGGGACGGCATCGCTCTCATTTTTGAGCGTACCTTCGGCGCATCTACATTGACAACAATGGATTTGAGAGTGCAAAAGAACGCGCCATGTGAACGGCTCTTTAAATTCAAAGGTTTACAAGAAAAAAAGTCGTAGTATTATGAGAATAAAGTCATAATATTATAAAGTAGTAATGTTACGTGTTATTTTAGAGGGGAAATAGAGCAGCTGTGTGAAAATGAGGAACGTGGAGCATCTTGTGAAGTTATACTTTAGTTTAGGTTTCACAAATAACCAAATACTTCATCTTTTGTCACATCAGCACCACATCATCATCATCAGTATCAGGACCTTGAATAGATTGTGCAAGAAACTGCTTTTATTCTGAAGAAAGAACCACACGGACCTGATGGAGGAACTGACTCTTTTGTGGAGGAGGAAATTACTTTTTTTCTCCTAAAGTTCTGACTTTATTCTCGTAATATTATGACTTGTTTTTCTTGAAATGGTATGACTTTATTCTCATTAAATAATTACTTCTTTTCTCGTCATATCATGACTTTATTCTCGAAATCTCAGATGTGGCCCTAATACTCCGTCATACCAAACAGCCATGTGTCTAAGTGGGCGGTCGTTGTTAATCTAACCTAATAGAACATGCAAGATGAAAATGTGTGTGTTCACCACTGATCTTTGATCCTGACTGGTTTCCCCCCAATAAGAAGATTGTGAGCCGACCCTGACATTTCCTTTCTCTCTTGCTTCCAATCGCTCCCAATCTTTTTAACTAATAGAGGCAAAAAAATTACAAGAAAGTTGACACCAAGTTGCCCTTTACATGCCAAGCAGCATTAACCTGGCCCCTACACACACACACAACCTTTCCCTGACTCACACACTCCTGCCATCTAAGGGAATGCAGCCCCCTCCTCTCGCTCTCTCTCCGTCACCCACCCTGAGGATTAGCCCCCTGTACCCCCGCCTCTCTGCACACTACCATCCCCTCTTGCCCTATTATCATATTTGATCCACAACTACCCCCCTCCACTCCCCCTTTTACTTATTTCACCCTCCCACATGCACCACCAGCAAGGCATGCCCCCTTTTCTTTGGCCACTCTCAGGGAAGAAGAAGAGGAGGATGAAGAGGCAGGGTCTTTCATGGGGAACAATCTGCCAGGGAGATGAAGAATGAGCGGGCACTCAATTAAGGGCTGCCCATTGAGCCTGCGGAGTGAGCCTGAATGTGGGCCCCTCCAAAGGAATGGAGTCCCATGAATAGATTGTGGGCCTTCATGAAATATTAAAGAGCGGACGGATTTCCCACAATATTTGTACACCTCCCTTTGTGGGGATTTCTCCCTCCATTGAGCCTGAAACTGTTAACACATCCGCTCTGAAGCACGGCCCGCAGACTGCGCTAAAGAGCCCCGCGGTCCGAGCATCAAACACTCCCCGCCCTCACCTCTCCCTCTCCCTGTCGCCCTGTCTCTCTCTCTCTCTCTCTCTCTTTGTCTTCCTCTCCCTATCTCTCCCTCCTTCTCTCTCTCTGTCTTCTTGCCCATGAGCTATTCATGGTGGGGATTACAGCAGTTTTAATGACCACCTGTCCTTGCTCCGGCACTGTATTGTGCCATGCCAGGCCAAGCAGCAAGCATCCGCGTGGTATTAAAGGGTCATATATTGCTAACTGGTGACCCCTGTCTCCACCAACACAAGCCTGACGGCCAAAGCCACCCAGACAGGTAACGACCACAATCACCACAATCCTGTGTGACAAAAACAAAGATTTAAAGGGCCAGGGTGTAACGAGTTGGGAGTGAGAATGTGTTGGCCAGAACGGACAAACCAAACACTGGCTCTAGAGAGAGCCTTTCACGTTTTTATGTTACCTGAAGGCCATCGTAGTTCTCCGACACACTTGTGAAACTGCAGTAACGTGAGCCGCAGAGGGCTAAATCGATGTACCGCCGGCCGCTGTCTGACTTCCGTTGCTCCTAAAGTAGTGTTAATGAGCGAGGCCAACGGCGTTACCACGGTTTTGCACTCGGTTGCTTACGTTACCACAGTCTTGGAAAGGGAGGAGTGAGCGGAGGGGTACTCAGTTGGTTGCAATCTGCAACCACACCACTAGATGCCGCCAAACCTTACACACTGTGCCATACTTGCGAACTCTCCCGATTTTCTTTTTTGGGAGACTGCCGTTTTTCATTGCCCTCTCCCGGTTTCCTCCCGGGGTCACAATTCACCAGTATTTCTCCTGATTTATCACACTTTTTTTTCTTTTCGTTATCTCAGCCTGTTTCTGGAACTGAACAGTGTGTATAACCCCTACTGTTTCGACCCGGACGATAAGAGAGCTACACCAACTGTCTGTTTCTCGGCGGAAGAGAGGAGTCTATGCTCGCGACACTGCGCAGTTTGAGCTCATGTTTAAGCTGCGCTCACCACATTGTGTAGCGCCCACTTTGCTCGATTCAGCAAAAAGCCGTCGTGGCGCGGAACAAATCGTTGGAAATAACGGGTTTCAGAACACAGTGGTGACGTTGTCATGTTGTGTCTAAAAGGACCTTCAGTGAGTGAGAGAAGGAGTATAAATACTCAAGCAGGAACAGATATTTTTTTTCAGATCTTTTTTTTCGGACATTTTTTTCCAGACATTTTTCAGATATTTTTTTTCCGATCTTTATTTTCAGACTTTTTTTTCAGATATTTCTTTTCAGACTTTTTTTTCGGACATTTTTTTCCAGACATTTTTCAGATATTTTTTTTCAGATCTTTATTTTCAGACTTTTTTTTTAGATATTTCTTTTCAGATATTTGTTTCAGACATTCTTCAGATATTTTTTTCGCACATTTTTTTCCAGACATTTTTCAGATATTTTTTTTCAGACTTTTTTCAGATATTTTTTTTCAGACTTTTTTTTCGGACAGTTTTTTCCAGACATTTTTCAGACTTTTTTTCAGATCTTTTTTTTCAGACTTTTTTTTCAGATATATTTTTCAGATATTTTTTTTCAGACTTTTTTTTGAGATATTTTTTTTCAGACTTTTTTTTTGAGATATTTTTTTGAGATATGTTTTTTCAGACTTTTTTTTCAGACATTTTTCAGATTTTTTTTCGGACAGTTTTTTCGGACAGTTTTTTCCAGACATTTTTCAGACTTTTTTTCAGATCTTTATTTTCAGACTTTTTTTTCCAGACTTTTTTTTCAGATTTTTTTTTCAGATATATTTTTTCAGATATTTTTTTCAAACATTTTTCAGAAAAATTTTTTCGGACATTTTTTTTCGGACATTTTTTTCCAGACATTTTTCAGATATTTTTTTTCGGACATTTTTCAGATATTTTTTTTCAGATTTTTTTTTCAGACATATTTTTCAGATATTTTTCAGACTTTTTTTTCAGATATTTCTTTTCAGACTTTTTTTTCAGATATTTTTTTTCAGATATTTTTTTCAAACATTTTTCAGATATTTTTTTTCGGACATTTTTTTCCAGACATTTTTCAGATATTTTTTTTCGGACATTTTTCAGATATTTTTTTTCAGACTTTTTTTTCAGACATATTTTTCAGATATTTTTTTTCAGACTTTTTTTCAGATATTTTTTCAGATATTTTTTTTCAGATATTTTTTTTCAGATATTTTTTTTCAGACTTTTTTTTCAGATATTTTTTCAGATATTTTTTTTCAGACTTTTTTTTCAGACTTTTTTTTCAGATATTTCTTTCAGATATTTTTTTCCAGACATTTTTCAGATATTTTTTTTCGGACATTTTTCAGATATTTTTTTCAGACTTTTTTTTCAGACATATTTTTCAGATATTTTTTTTCAGACTTTTTTTTCAGATATTTTTTTTCAGACTTTTTTTTTAGATATTTTTTCAGATATTTTTTTTCAGACTTTTTTTTCAGACTTTTTTTCAGGTATTTTTTTCCAGACATTTTTCAGATATTTTATTTCGGACATTTATCAGATATTTTTTTTCAGACTTTTTTTTTCAGACATATTTTTCAGATATTTTTTTCAGACTTTTTTTTCAGATATTTTTTTTCAGACTTTTTTTTCAGATATTTTTTTCAGATATTTTTTTTCAGACTTTTTTTTCCAGACTTTTTTCAGATATTTTTTTTCGGACTTTTTTCAGATATTTATTTTCAGATATTTTTTTTCAGATATTTTTTTCAGACTTTTTTTTCAGATATTTTTTTCAGATATTTTTTTTCAGACTTTTTTTCCAGATCTTTTTTTCAGACTTTTTTTCAGATCTTTTTCAGCTCATGTTTAAGCTGCACTCACAGATATTTTTTTCGGACATTTTTCAGATA
>CAKAOI010044127.1:0-31203 GCA_916701655.1 Sebastiscus albofasciatus | reverse complement strand
TCTCTACTGGCCTCGATCTGACTGGTGATCCTAACAACCCTCATAAGCCTCAAGAGTGTGAAAAGGTGCCTGCAGCTCCATCACATCACACACCAATCACTGCTGCTGACTGCTGAATAAGCACTTCTTACATCCTCCCTTTCTTTCTCCTCCCACCACCACCAGTGTCCTTGCTCTCCCCATCTACACTTCCCACCATTATCCTCTTTGCAATCACACCTCTGAGAGCGGAGCTACATTTTGCACCAACATTCGCCATTGTTTTAGGATGCTTAAATTATAGTGGAAGGTGGTAAAACCCTTGTTTTGAATTGAGGAATAAATAACACCTCCCATCTGCGCTCTCTAACACAGCGCTGTGGTCCTCTGTGACCACTATAGCGCTTGCTCTTGCTGAAGCTGCTTCAGGCAACGGAGAACCAGCGATACTCTGCAGAGGTTTATAGAAAAGTTTGGCCTCGGGACAAGCTGTCAAATCGCCATGATTTCTAGGTGTGAGATATAACCGGTCCATTAAAGAGGCACAAAGCACAACTTTCCGAAAGGATTCCTGTGGCAAAAACATTCCCCTCCAGGATTCAAAGTTCAAGAGCACACGCGCTACTACTAGGTCATCACCGATTTATCTCTCATCTGGGATGCTGAAGGGTGAAAGATGCTCCACTTTTCCCTCCACTGCTTCATCTCTTGCCTCGCTTTCATAATCTGACCCCAAAGTTATGTTTCGGCAAAGAGCCAGACACACAAACTTTGTGTCTTCATCTAATCGTGATAAATCATTTATTCTGTAAGTTTCAACATCTTACTGCTGAGGTCACAATTCAAGTACACATAACGCTGTATATTCCAGGTTATTAAACTGTTATCTGCATACAATAATTTTGAGTAGTGCTGAAATGTTTGGTCGATTGATTGATTGATTGATAAGTCAAATCCACCAAAAATCTATTGGCAAGAAGTCTGATTATTGCTTAACTCTCTTAATATATTTATCATGGGCTTTGAGCTGTTGGTCAAACGAAACAAGCAATTTGAAGATGTCAACATTAAAAAGTATGTCGAAATAGTTATTAGCATTACCTGTTTGCAACTTACCCGTTGCTATACAGACAACTATCACTGGATTACTTTGATATGGTAGAAAACTTAAAAACATGATCATTCTCAAGCAAGTTCTGAAGTCATAAAAAGCATTTTTTTTCTATTATTTCTAAGCAGATTTATTATTTATTTGTGACAGATAACAGATACAATTATATCCTCAGTGACACTATCACATTTAATCTAAAAAAATATATGTTTCATGACAGTGTTCAGAATTGACTGAGATAAGACTCCTTTTTTATGCACATTACAGTAACTGGGCCCTGAGGGCTTTAAAGTACCTTAATAACCTCACAGCCGCTGCTGCAGCGCCAATTGCTGACTGTGGAGATAAAACTAAAGCAAATAAGTGACTTCCTGTTTGCAAAATACAAGCATGCATCTGTTCCTTTCACCTTAACTTCAACTCTCCCATGTCCCAATGGGGAGGGCACTTCAAAGTTTGAAAACCTCTGTTATAGACTAAAAAGTAATCAATAGATTAATCCATGATGAAAATAACTGCTGTTGACAAGCCAAAATTTAAGTTTGCTTTACTACGTCCTTTCTATTCTCCTTTATAAAAGTTTTTAAGAGTTCTAATAATGGCAAACAACAGTGTTCACCTTTCAGTTAATCTCAAGTCTTGAGTATTTGAAAAGGTACAAGAGGCACAAAGCCTTTCAGTTGAGAGGCTGACTAATTAAATGTCAGCTGAGACCAAACATGCGGTGAAAATGTCAAATTAAAATTTCAAGGCAGCCAGGTGGATATTAATCTTGACTGGGGGTACTGCATTTTTTTTTTTTGGTCTTTCTTCTTCTTCTTCCTCGAAGCTTTGTAGTGAGCGATGAGGTGAAGTGAAACTTGCAGTATTGTTTGACAAATAGGGCGTACCGGCTGGGACACTTCGCTTTAACCTGCAGGCACTGAAACGATTCACAAAGTCAGGCTACAGGATGGATGGAGATGGAGGAGAAGGGTGAAATGTGCAGGGGAAAACTGATAAATCATGGGATCATCTTAGGGTTTGCGTTTAAAATTCAAGCAATGGCATAGTTATATCATTTGTAGGAATCTCCTAAAGACTATTCTCTCCCTGCATACTGAGAACCAAAAGAGGATCTGGGGTACTCGTGATAACCTCATGTTAGTTGAATGACAGCAGCTACCATAAATGGTCAAAAAGCAGCTTGAAGAGTGCATGTTTTTTTTTTCCCAATATTCCCTTGATGCAGAGCTGACCCTGGATGCTTGTGTGCTCAGTGAGAGAATGTGAGGTGACATTCAGGGCAGCGTCCAGTGTCTCACAGACTGCTGTGAAGTCCTCCTGAAGTTGTTATTTATGGAGCGGGGTGTGGGAAGGCTCCTTTTGAGGAACTTTGACAGTGCTCTCCCTCTCCGAAGGTACAAAGTTGATGAAAGTGCAGCCAAAATACCAACGCTTTATCGTCAGCGTTCATCAATCTGCAGCATTAGCTGTCTGGCCTCATCAGTGGATGGTCCACGGAGAGGACGAGAGCGTCTGGAAAACTGAATCCACAGAATTGTAACTCGCTGCCCTCTTGGCTGCGTCAGCGAGTCTGTCTGAGTTTGACTCTGTTGCGGTCCACATGGACATATGGCACGCAGACATGCCAGAGCTAAAAGTGGGCTAATGAATGCCACTCAGACACAGACCGGACCAGGCACCGCTGAAGGAGTTGATGGGAAGGCTGTAGCACAACAACTGACTCATTCAGAGCATAGTCACACACACACAGCGCTCCTCATGTGGACTCAACCCTCTACAGATACTGTAGACCACCAGATTCCTCCTCCATGCAGTCTGCAGCTGCTCCTTTGACCTGAACTGGACTCTGTTCCTGTGGTGGTCAGTCTATGCCTCTTCTGTATACATGAATGATGACTTAAAAAACAAGTTTCCCTTCACAGAGAATATAATAAACACAACTGAAGCGGTGACTGCTAGTTTGAAAATGGAGTGGAAAGTAGAGGAGTCTTTCACATCCAGAGCCAAGTGTACAACAAATGTTATTCCACAGCAGGATTAAATCAATATTTACAGATCAGTGTCAAACAGTAGAAGTAAAAAGCATTCATTGTACCTGGCTTACAGTGTAGAGAGTAACTCCAAATACTGACTGATCGACATACAAAACTCCAATTTATTTAGGAGGACTTTAGCCCTGCAGCATAAATAGTTTGAGACGAATCAAAGCAGGACATGTAAAAAAAGCTATATAGTCTGATAGAGGAGGGTCGGAAGTTCATATATATATATATATATATATGTCATTTGAATAACCGGGTTTACTTTTTGTCCTATTAGCGACCAAGCTAGCTCAGAGAGCTATTGTGACTGACTAGCCCTAGCATGTTCTAGGCTAGCTAGTTAGTAGCTAACTTGCGAGCTACAGTGGTTTACCATCCAGCCGTAGCGAGCCATATCTATTTAACCAAGCTTCTAGCACCACCAGTGAGCTACCTCTGGGTCTGAGAAGTGAAACCAATGCTGAAGTGCCTTAAACCTGCATTCTTTCTAACAGCCAGCAGGGGGCGACTCCTCTGGTTGCAAAAAGAAGTCTGATTGTATAGAAGTCTATGAGAAAATGAGCCTACTTCTCACTTGATTTATTACCTCAGTAAACATTGTAAACATGAGTTTATGGTCTCAATCACTAGTTTCAAGTCTTCTTCAATACAGCATGATGTTCATTTAGAGTTGTCCGTGTTTTCGTCTTAGAATTTTAACCCTTTCACAGTGTATGTTTTCAGTCCATGAAAGTTTATTGTAACACTTTGGTCGCCTAAAAAAGTCTTATTCATCTTTTGGTTGTTCTTAGATCCATCCTCTCATGTCACTTCTGGTTGCAAAAAAACGAGATGGCAACAGCCAAAAAACCAAGATGGCGACAGCCAAAATGCCAAACTCGAGGCTTCAAAACGACAGTCCATAAACCAAAGGGTGACGTCACGGTGACTACATCCACCACATATGTATAATCAATGAGCATCACATATTTTACTATGGGTGAACTTTGCTGTGCAACTTTCTGGAGAGACTAAGGCTTTACCCCTCAGTCAGCAGAAGGTACAACTGTCTTGACCACAGCCCGACTTAATATTAAATCATGTTGGTATTCACATGACCGTAAATAATGCTGATTATTGGTGGAAGGCTGAGAATGATTTTCAGAAAAATTGCTGTATTCTTAGAAAGACAGTAAGTCTAGGAAGGAGGAGGTTTTTTTTCTGTTGGGTCCTATTTGTCCTATAAGCGTCAATCCAGGCCATTCACAACAAGCATGAAATATTCACAGGTCCTGTGCCGAGGGGCCATGTGGGGAGCAGTCGCTCTCTTACACAGAATTTGGACAGTTTGTAGAAAGTGGGCCAGCGTCTGTGAACCGTCTATCATTCTGGCCACCTGGAGGGCCGGGGGAATGGAAGTCACAGCAGTCGAATAAGCCCAACAGCCCGTCGTTCAGATCTCAAGGGGTCCTGGGTCAGCATCTCATAACCCTCCTGCCAGCGTGTGATGATTTGACGGTCCCTTCCTCCACGAGCTCTGGGAGTCGCGACAAACACACAACCCCTGACTCACAGACCACACAAGGGGCAGGAGGAGAAAGGACTGAAAGAACTGAGCAGTGTCTAATTAAGTCAGCTGATATTAATGCCGGATCAGACTGCATGGTTGATGACGACTTTGTTAAAGATCGCTGCATCCTCTTGTCATATCGCCTTTAGCTCTTCTTCTCATCTCTGCCCTTTCATCTCCCCTAAATGACATCATGACCTAAAATTGAAGTGAGCTAGTCAGCCTCCCTAATGCTCAGACAAAAACACTGTCACCATATCTCTCTGTCCTCGTGCTCCCATTCACAATATCTTAATCCTCATCGTCGGAATGATGCTCACTGCGCCGCCTTTCCTCCTCGAACCTCGAATGTGATTTAATTAATCCATCTTTCTCAAGGGCCTCCTCCGCTCGACCCCCCATTGCTATTGTTCCTGCCCATTTCCCTCTATCACTCACTGCAGGAATCAGTCTAGCTTGGATGTTGGCGAATAAGCTAAGGCAAGGTCACCGAAGAATCCCCATCGTGTTGCACCCCACGACGGACGCTTCCCTTGGTTCCAACATAATTCAAGTGATCAGGTACCTTCGAGCAAAACGTCTTCCTTTTCTGTAACAGATGTTAATAATATGCATGTTGAGTTACCCTCCAAGGACTACTATTACCACAAATTAGAGATTTAACAGCTTCAGTGTGATCACTGTCTTTCGGATAGCGTTGCCTTACGGCGACACCTCTGGTCAGCTGCCAGACGCAGCATGGTACCCGGCTTGATAACTGGTTTTAACTGGAATTAAGAAAATCCTTTGATGTCACCACAATACACCTTTAAACACTTTAAAGCCTAAAAAAACAAATTTTTGGGGTTTATTTTGTTGTTTGTTGTATTTTGTATCTTGAACCGCAGGTGTTATGATGTCACGCTATACCTTCAGAGTTAGCAAATATTTTTTTGCCGTCTTAAATATCAGCTGTAAATGTCATCTTGTCTCGTCAGCTTCTCAAATTCAAAGGGCAAGGCTTTTCTGTAGACTCATCATCTTGCCGACATTCAGCAGCGTCTTCATTTACACACACATAAACAATCCAGTCTTGACGCGATTAAGGCAGTAATGCGGGTAAGATGGAGCCCCCCCATAAATACCACATTCTGACTTTGTGATTATGCTTATGAGACTACTTGCAATTTAAGTCAAAACATACCAAAGGGAAGTTATTTATATTCAGAATTCTGCTTACATCAGCGTGGCACATTTACATTACAGGAATTACCTGCTTCACACCTCTGGAAGTTGCCAGGAAATTCTTGTGTTAAGATTACTGGGAATGAGGCTCCTTTAACAATATAATAAAGGTATTTAATCATAGAGAATGTGGGCAATAGAAAAAACAGCAACAAAGCAGCTGTGTGTGGAATATGCTGTTTATTACAATATTAAGTAGATATCAAGGGACTAGGTTAAGTAAAAATTAAATTAAAAACTAAACGTTTCTAAGTAAAACTAGAGTCTCACCGGGGACGCTGTACGTGATTAAAGATATATATAGTATTAAAATATTTTTTATACTATCTCGTATGAACCTCTGTGGAGTGAATGTGCATCGGTAGATCCTTGCTCATCTCCTGTATGAAATGGCTGCATCCTCACTGCCTTGACATAGTAACCTGTTATGGGTCATCCACTGCCTCCCTCCGTCTTCCTCTCCTCAGGTTTCATGTAGTAGCTCTGTGTTGTTGACTGTTTTGCTGTGGCTCGACATACAGTATGTTCATGTTCAAGTTTACTTTTCTAAAATCAGGGTTTTTCTTCCCTGTGCCTCACGGTTGTATGCCTCCGCCAACCAGTCAAGTTGCAGTTTACATCCATGTCTGTCCAAAATGTCATCACTCCTATTAGACATTTGGGTGAAATTGTCATAATTAGCATATGAATTCTTGAGTTGCGGCCAAAAACGTGTTTTGTGAGGTCACAGTGACCTTTGACCACCAAATTCTAATCGTTCATCCTTGAGTCAACGTCAAATTTGCAGAAATTCCCTGAAGGTGCTCCTGAGATATTGGCTACGTTCCAAAACGCATACTTTTTCTTTTTTACTTTTAGTACGTACTGCAGCTCCCCTTACAAAGTACGTACTGTTGCATGTAGTATGCATACAATTAGGACAGCGTACTTCATCATAACATTGGACCTTAAACTTTGAGCCTCTTGCTCATATATTCGCTGTGGATTGCGGGTCAGAAAAGCACGCTGGCTTGTATACTGCAAAATGCAACCGGATGCAGTAGGACATCCTGGTATTTTTGGCATACTGCATTTGACATACTAGTTATTGAGTCATTTCAAATATTTTTCCAGCATACCAAATAGTATGGTAGTATGGGTATTGGAACGCACAGTTCATGTTCAAGAATCACAAGAATGGGAGGTACATGAGGTCACAGTGACCTTTGACCAACAAAGTCTAATGAGTTCATTCTTGAGCTCAAGTAAACGTTTGTGCCAAGTTTGAAGAAATTCCCTCAGGCGTTCCTGAGATATCATGAGAATGGTTCGGAGGTACGGACGTACGTACGGACAATCTGAAAACATAATGGGTCAGGCCACAGCTGTCGCCAGCACAGAAGCATAAACATGAATTTAAGATGCAAATAAACACCTAATAGAGGGCTAGAATTTGTTGAGACTGTTTTAATTATATTAGTGTCATGGATAAAACCTGCTCATTAGGTGCTTAACTAGATGGATTTCCCCCCATCCCTACTGAACATCACAGATTGACGACATCCAAACTGGAGAGCACCAGAGGGAAGATAAAGTCAATCTACCAGGTAGAGGTTTTTCCTGAATTCCTGCCTGTTCTTTTAAGACTAACATAAACTTTTACACAGTAATGATGACTCGCTGAGTACAATCAATGAAACTTTAGGGTGTGAACACCGATGGGTTTGTTCAAACAGATAACAGAGGAAAACGTCTGCTAATGTCCTGAAAGGAAATCCGCTTTCTCCTTGAAATTCTTCATATCGATTTTGTGATCAGTTCAAACGATTGTAAGAACTAGACTCTTAAAAACGACTTTTTTTTGGAAATGGATTGAAATCAAAGTGTTAGTAAAGATTGTCTTTACATAAGGTTTACCTGTAGGCGTTCTGAAAGCTAACTTCAAAAGTGGTGTTATTTTATTTGGGAGCCACAAAACAGTTGGACACACAATCTCCATCACACCCCCGTCCATTATATCCCAACTTCACTGGTTTGTTTACTGATATTTAGCAATATTCAGGCTGCCTTTATCTGCTTTCACCCTGCAGACCCTCTGTCTGAAAATGTAAACACAGATAAAAATCTCAATAGATCTCCTTCTTCTGCAAATTTATTTGTGCAATATCTGTGAAAGGCACCAACACACAGTCACACACAAATAGATCAATAGTGTTATTAGACGCAGCGCTGGTATCTCAGCCTTACAGGTAGCTTTAAGCTTTACTAAGCCGACCAGTATCTGCGTGTCATGATGGAATAATCAATTTGATTTGAAGGCAACAAACTAAATGACACAAGAATTACTCATTGCACAGCATCGCCACACTGGTTGTGCTTTTTTGTTTTTTTCATATCTGCTGACAAATGACACAAATTTGATAACAGTCCGCTGCGATGACTCGTCTCACTTTGTATTGCCACTCAAAACAGATAATTATATCATAATGGACTTAGTAACATCCTAATTAACTGCTGAGTTGATTAAAGCTGAACAAGTCTGCAAGTACTCTCGAGATGTTCAGGTGGAATGGAGGGTCGGACATATTTGTAGTGGATGAGCTTCAGAAAATCCATCTGTTAAAAGGCAGCGGTGCAATTTGGTAAAATAAGTGATGCAAATAAACACATAAAGAACCTGGTCAAAGAAGTGTAGCAACTGTGTTCTTCCTCATTTATCTCTCCTTGTCTTTTATGTTTCCCTGCCACCCGTTAAAGAATCAAGATAATAAAAGCTGGCTCTTCCTCCTGCCTGCCCCTCTGGGAGAGTCAGGACTGTGCAGAACAATCAGGAGAGGCCTTCAGCACAAGCAGGCAAAGTCCCATCAATCTTTTGTTAGTTCAACAGCTTCGATTATTGGCCTCTGCTCGAGCCTTTGAGATAAGCTGTACACACCTTTACATGCTGGCCCTCTACTGTATATTCATGAGACACAACACTGCCAGACAGGAGCAGGTCAAATAGAGAGGGCTGTAGGTTTTTGTTTTTTGAGGCATTGGCAAATTTCTCTTCTGTCACTTTAAATTATGAATCATATAAAAGAGGCTAGTTTCTGATGAAAACATTTCTGGGATTAGGAAGGGAAAGAAAGTGTTTTGCAACTCAGATGATTGTGTGTAAAAGGGCCAGGGTTGGAAATTTACTTTTTTGTCCACCTGCCACTGTGGTAGGTGGATTCCAAAATGTAATCCATCAGCCACTCAATAGATTACCATTGTTTTTTTGGCGGCAGAGTGAAGCAAATCTAGCAGCCACTTGCATATTTTACCAGCATTTGGCTGGTGGCTGGTGCTAATTTCCAACCCTGGATAGGGCATGATTATAATAACAGCCAATTAGGTTTACAGTCTCCTTCCAAAGGTGCAGTTAATCCCCAGAGAAACAAGACCAGTCAGTCTAAGTCAGGCCTGAAAAGACAGAATTGAGACAAATGTGCCCCCCTGTACTGTATATGAATGGATGAGGAGGAATATATGAACAATGTGGATGAGACACTCTGAGCTAACCTGATTCTGTCAGACGGTTTCTTTCACAGAACCGTCTGAGAAGCCGTCATTGGAGACTGTTTGGAAAAGGGCAGGCCCTTCCAAAAAGCACTTGGCAGGTGATTGGATGAACCATCCGTCCATCAAACTAATAAAACAAAACTAACTGAAGGCCAAAAACATCACCTTCAGTGCCGTTCTTTGCTCTTCTTTCAATGAAGAAATGCTCTCCAGATGTTATGTAACTGACGCTATTGCAACACTTAACCTCTTTAGGCAATACATTCTCACTCCCAACTCATCAAATGCCGCCGCTTAGTCAGCGCCTCTCGGCATTGGAGATCGGAGAGGTTAATTAATTCTGAGCTTTAGTAATGTAAAAAAATATGTACACCGATCAGCCATAACATTAGGTCAGCATGGGCAGCACCTTGACCGGTCTGCGGCTACGCAGCTCCATACGCAACAAACTGCGATGCACTGTGTGTTCTGACACCTTTCTATCGGAACCAGCATTAACTTTTTCAGCAATTTGAGCAACAGTAGCTCTTCTTCTGGATCGGACAACATGGGCCAACCTTCGTTCCCCACGTGCATCAATGAGCCTTGGGTCTGACCCTGTCGCCGGTTCACCGGATTTCCTTCCTTGGACCACTTTTGGTAGGTCCTTCTGACCACTGCAGACCGGGAACATCCCACAGGAGCTGCACTTTTGGAGATGCTCTGACCCAGTCGTCTAGCCATCACAATTTGGCCCTTGTCAAAGTCGCTCACATCCTTATGCTTGCCCATTTTTTCTGCTTCCAACACATCAACTTCAAGGACAAAATGTTCACTTGCTGCCTAATAAATTATATCCCACCCACTGCCAAGTGCCATTTTAACGAGATAATCAATGTTATTCACTTCAACTGTCAGTGGTCATAATGTATTTAATGTTATGGCTAATCGGTGTATATTGATGGTGTAACATGAAAAAAGTTTATATATTAATGTTGTCACACCTATTTTTATTCTTTTTCTTACTTCTATTTGGGGAATAACCATGTTTTAAGTTATGGAACTACAGCTGCTAAAGTTTGAGGGCCTTAGGGATGTAAACTAGGCCTATTGAAAGAGGCTGGGACACGGGTCTTGGGGTCTTGGGGTCTTGGGGTATAACACATGCGCAGTGTAACTGGAGGTGTGGTCGTGCGTTGCCATTGGCTCAATTTCGGCAAGTGCAGACCAGATTTTACTGCGCATATTTTGTATCCCAAAGATATGACGCGTTGATGACGCATGACCTCTCCTCTTTTCATTCTCCTTGGATGTAAACAGGAAGTACAATATTGCCACGGAGTCAGTGATTTTACTGTGGGCTACAATTGAGCCCTGGTTTTTAAAGCCTTTTTATTTTGCCACATTTTGGAAAATTGTCACCATTAAAAGTCCCCTGAACTAGCAATTGGCAGTTCCTCTTTGCAATCTGCACACGGATATACAGCCAGCTGTCACTGGATTACTTTGATACTGAAGAAAACATAAAAACGTGATGATTCTCAAACAAGGTCTAGAGTTATAAGAAGCGTCTTCTTTTCCCTACGCTTTCTAAGCAGATTTATGGAAATATATTCGTGATGGACGGAGATAATGATATCCTCTGGAAGTCACACTGAATCTAAAAATATGTGTATCATATCGGTGTGTAAAAGAGTTATGACTCAGAGAGGGAGTGAGTTTTTGACTGAAATTGCACACAGTATCTTCCACTCACGTTTCTCACCCCACTCCTCCCCTTCCACTCACAGGAGAGTGAAATGAAATCTCTGGTTAATGAATGAAAACTGAGAAAAGCCATGGTGTTATATGACCCTATAAAAGAAGAATGATTGTTTGGAGTGGCTATATGAACTGCTGAGAGCGTGGACAACTTGAGCAAAGCCTTTATTACTTTTCTACATTGTTTTCTTCCGAAACCTCCTTGGTGACATTATACAACTAAAAATAAATATTCTAAATAAAGAGACTGTCTGTATGATGAGCTACAAGTTTGGACAAGCAGCTAAGTTTATAGTCAATCAGAGTAAATGGACGATATGGCACACACTCTCGCTGACTCTAGCCATAAAAGGAGAGGAAGTGATGAAATCGTGCAGACACTCACACACACACAGAGAAAGAGATATGCCCTCTAAAAACAAAGTTAACAGGAACTTTAAGGAAACAGAACAAAGTGTCAGCTACTTCTGCTCGGGCAGTTCAATGTATCATTTAAATAGAGCGACGGACTGTTTCCATAGCTTTCTTCATAACACACCTGCCTCCTGGAGCCATTGTTTTCAGTAATTGGCCATTTCCCAACTCCTCACCAAGTGTGCCCATTGAGCTAGCTACGTAAAACGGCTCATTCTGCTATTGAGCTATACACCCACCTGCCAGACACCAGAAAATGTGTGATTGCCCAAAGTCAGTGTAGATTACTGACAAAAAATCGCCCCACAAAGAGGAAGGAAAGAGCAATATACACTTGAACTGACTGAACAACGTTGTTGTTTTTTTACTGATCAATGTCTTCTCTGCCTTCAGGAAGAACACTACAAGACAGGGCAGATGCCTTCTCAAGGAAAGGAGAGCTGCTACTGACATAGACAGGCTTGGTGAAGACATGAGTCTGGGAACAAGTTCAAAGTGCCTGTCAGGTGGGACAAGAGCTCTGCAGACTGCAGTCGCAACACCACCTACCCCTGCCCTACGCCTTATACCACTCCTTTTCCATCTACCTTACCTTCCACCAATGCACACTGCAATGTATTCTTGAGAACTATTACACATTGAGTGACATGAATTGCAAAGAATTGGCCAGTTTCCAGAGAAGAACCAACGACTCCTCATTTCAGACTTCTCCATTCATGTGTCGGCGTGACATTTGACAACTTCTCCAAATTGCCTCGGCTCCCATCTGTAGGGAGCCGAGTCGCAGATGGGTCGAGAGGTCCATGCATGAATAGTGCTGCTGAGAATGGCTCTGTGAGTGTGTGTGTGTGTGTGTGTGTGTGTGTGTGTGTGTGTGTAGCCGTGACCCATCAGGCCTCATGGGAAGCTGCAGCTAAACTGATGGATGCCAAGGAGCAATAGAGGGAGGAGGGGAGGGAGGAAGGGAGGGAGGGAGCGCTGGCTTAGCCAAGTAGGAGACAAGTGCCTGTACTGCAGCAATGCAGGAACGAGGCAGAGGGATGTCAATGATACGAAAAAAATGGGTAAAAAAGAAGTGTTGACTGAAAACAATGCAGTACACAAATAGCAGAAGATGTTTGCAACGCTAACAAATCTATGCAACCTGATTTTCAATCTGTACGCTGTCGCGGTTTTACTGATGTGCCCTCCTCCTGCTGCAGTTATGACAATATCATCCTCAGCCCTACCTAGCAGAAACAACAAGCCCTGGCAAGGCAAACACTCCCTGCTGAGCATCCCGCGTCTCCTCCCTCCTCTGCCCTCTGAACAAACAGCTCTCCCTCTGGAGGCTACGAGGCAGGGAGAGGGACACTCGGGACTATCGACTCTAGCTCCCTCTCTTCTCTGTTGTTTCACCCCCGTTGTGAACAAGGCCTTGCTAGGATAACCCACCACAGCTCATGTTTTGACTTCCCTACACAGCAGCGTAAGTAATGTATACATTTCCTCTGTACTCATTCGCCATTCACCTTCCCCCAATGCCTCGCCGAGCGGCCTGCCGCAGTAAAATGTAAACACAGTCCGAGGGAAGCCGCTGTTCATTTTACACTGTACAACCAACCCCCTCCTGTGCAAACCCAAAGCCTGCCTTCTCCATTTCATACAGTCCAATGACACATTAATACGCATGCACCAACACAAACAAAACACACTAAACACACACTCACTCCGGTGAGCGTAACCACACAAATACACACACACACACACACACCCAGGCGTGTACAGAAAGAAAAGGATGAGCTAATGCACTGCCATCCACAGCCAAAGGATCGCAAGCACTCAAGGAACAAATATCCTGTTCTCATCATAAAATTTTCATCCCGTGCAAAGCTCGGCGGTGGGCCGAGCGCATTTCCTGGTGAAAAATATACACACTTAACCTTCAGCTGATCTTTTTAACATAATGCGTCTGCTTTATTGGATTCTAGCTGGACTGTACTCGCAGGAATACCAAGTACAAAGAGTTGACCAAGCCAAGTTGGAGACGAGACGAAGGACAAAGTGGCGGCGCTGAGACGTCATCCTGCCAGATCCTATATGTCTGGCCGTCATGTTCTACTGGAGGGTCACTGATATGACACCTTGCGCTGAGAACAGTGTTGTACTAATCCTCAAATGACACCATGTAGGAACCAAGTAAAGTACACATAAACACATGCAAACTCTAACATGCATGTGCACACTCTAATAGCTGATAAAACAAGGTTCATTTAGTTGTTCACATGATCATCTTCAGCGGGTGAGAGGTTGTCAGGGAATTGTAGATGTTCAAATTTCCATTTCTGAGCACTTTACAAGAACAGTGTGTAAGTTTCAGGGGATTTATTAGCAGAAATGGAATATTCATAACTATGTTTTCATTAGTGTATAATCACCTGAAACTAAGAATCGCTGTGTTTTCGTTACCATAGAGTGAGCCCTTCATATCTACATAGGGAGCAGGTCCTCTTCACTGAGTCCGCCATGTTGCTCCGTCATGTTTCTACAGTAGCCCAGAACGGACAAACCAAAAACTGGCTCTGGCGAGAGCCTTTCATGTTTCTATGTTACCTGAAGGCCACCGTAGTTCTCCCACACGCTTGTGAAACTGCAGTAACGTGAGCTGCAGAGTGCAAAACTGTGGTACCGCTCGCTGCTATCTGACTTCTGTTGCTCCTGAAGTAGTATTATTATGGTAAGAATGTCCTCTGAGTGAGACGAACCACGGTTTTGCACTCAGCGGCTCACATTACTGCAGTCTTGGAAAGGGAGCAGTGAGCGGAGGGGAACTCAGTTGGTTGCAGTCTGCAACCACACCACTTGATACCACCAAATCCTACACACCGGACCTTTAAGGACTTCATGTTGGCTTAAAACTTGAGTTTCAAAGGTCATTCTTCACCTTGGAAAAAGTAGTCAAAAACAGTCTGACCCCAAATGCAGATTTAAAATAATCCTTGAAACTCAACTTTTAAGGCAACATGGATGACAGGTTCCTCAAGTGCTCAGAAAAAGGAAATTTGAACATCGACAATTCCATGACAAATAAAAATAAATATATATATTTTAATACAGTTTGCCTACAAATGTGACATATGTAATAATACATATATTACATATATTTGTAATTTTCTGATCATCATTTTTTGCTACTGTTCTAATTATCAATTGTTGCACATTAGCCTTTTAGCACATCCTATAGAGTATGGCACACGTGCATTTCACTACACATATTGAAAATATGAGAATGTGAAAAATAAGTCTTTGAATCTTGAAAAAAAATTGCTCATCTGTTGATGAAAAAGATGTGATGTGATCAAAAGCCCCAGAGAGGCTACTAAAATGGACCTTGCTAGTCTGCAGAGACAACTCAAACGCTTCCTGGATTTGTACCACCATGTGATCCAAAAACAGATGGCAATATTCAATCAAATTTACGACTGAGGAAGATATGAATTTGGCATTGATGTCACGCCACTGGGCCCAGAAAGAGACAAGCACACAATAACACAGACTCATCCATTATTTTGTCAGATAACAAATTTCAATTTGAAAGCCCCATGCCTTCCAGGCAGATGCAGGTGTAGCAAACATCTGCATAAGTTATGTGACTAATTCAACTGTATTGATGTAAAAAAAATAAAATAAAATCCTCCCATGTGGCACTAATCATTATTTGCAATATGTTTTCCCATGCACACACAACTATTTCTGTGTCACATGCACAGCAGTGCTTTGGCTAAATGACCTGGTGGTTTCCTTCCACGCCACCACAGCCACATGTTACTGAAACAGCTTGTTCTCCACTGTTACATGTCACATTGCATTTGCAGAACTTGCTGGTGTTTATAATCCAAATACATACTTGTCAAAGAGTTGATTTGCAGACCGTATTAAGGTTTGATGGGAAGCCAGCTTCATGTGGCGGCGTACGGCGCTTCATGTCAACAGTGAATCAAAGTAACGACACCCCCAGTGGAGAGGCTGCTTTGAACGGGGGGATTTTTGAATACATTTGAATAGATTTGTTCTGGTAATGGCTTTATTAAACGGCTGCCGTCCAGCGACCTCACCAACCTTCAAAGGATTCTCCCCCTAAATAGGCCTCGCATGCTAATCACAGGTAAACGGAAAATAATAGAAACAACAACAGATCACTACTATAGTAAAAAAAAAACACAGACAAGTGGTGAAGGATCATTGGGATTTGGATGACAGGTGTTTTAGTAGTTGATATCAATCCAAAAATGCATCCACACTGAGGCTGCCAACAGAGAATACTTGTGCTGAATGTGGGGTTTAGCACAGATCGAAATTTCAGTCTTTCAGCATTTAAAAAAGGTCACAAGGGGATAAAACTATCCATTGCTTCTGAAATTCTTAGTTGGCAGCTTCTCAGACTAACTGCCAATATCCAATTGGCCAATATTGATACATCCAAAACAATCAGAAATGATGACACAACAATGTTCTGACTTTTTAAACGAGCGATGAAGGCGTTCGATAGTGCTGACGACGCTGATGCTATCTGCTGTCAATAAGAAGCTCTGGATTGATGCGCTGTCCACATCAGTGAAGCAGACACATACTAGCTTTAATAAATATGGATTTGCTCTAGAGGCTGAATGGCACAGTAATCAATAATGTGCAAAATGACATGTAATTTCCAATTCCTTTATAACACACACACGTATGCAGACACACTAACCTGTGCAGGCAGGGCAGTGGGAGGCTGGGTGAAGAGTGTGGAGTGGGCTGCAGACCGTAGGCCATGTGCTCTCCTGACAGTCTGACAGTTGAAAGGAGCAGACAGTACCTCCTGCTGAAGGAAACAGACAAAAATAAGTTGGGGGGAGCATCACGGTAAAGTGGAAACAAAGTGTTTGGGATGATCACAATACAAATGGAAAATAGTAAACCTCATGCTATTTTCACAACAGCCACCATCAGGAGCTACAGTACATTGCAATGAGCTAAAAAGAGGCTTAAAATAATGATGCGTGAAAGTGGTAGTTTTACTTTCTATTCCCGTCACAGGCTGGGGCAATTTCCCTTTTTTTTTTGCAATTCAAACACACCGTGCGGTCGGAGCCGAGCGTGCAAGACAGTCGAGCTATCGTGAGAAACTTGTTGTGTACGCTGGGGGGAGGCAGCCTCTGCTGCTGTGACCGTCAACCAGAGATGAAAGAGCTGACCGGCCTGCAGCTGCTCCACACCTAAACCAGGATTAGCAGTGATTTATTTATTCGCCATCTATCAATTAGGTAGATTACAAGCCGTTATGTTAGCTGTTATCACGCGAAGGAAAGGAAGAGCACAAAATATGGTTGCTTTGATGTTTCTGGATGTGAGCATTCGTGAGGTTGTTGCAGTAGAGATTTTCAACTCTGTGTTTGTGTGTGTGTGTGTGCGTGTGTGTGTGTGTGTAGGCAGGTGTATGACAGCGGGTCACGGTACACTGGGATGACTAAAATACTTTCACCTTCACGTTAGTGTATATGCACTCAGATGTTCCCTGCCTCCCAGCAGCACTGAGGAAAGATAAGATGGAGATAAAGTGGGATACTCTCCCATTATAAAACACTGAGAGCACCTTGACTGCGCATGCTGAACAACAACTAGTGCAGCCCATAAACCACTCATATTAGACTCCATGTATGTGGACTTGTTTAGCCTCCGGGGGGTCTGATCACAAACACTTTTATAATACAAGCCGCTCAGTACTTTAACACTCCACAAACCTGCTCCTGGGCGTTCTGCGGTAAGCAATAACAACCCGAAAGGTCAGATATGATTACATTCTCAAAACCATCCACCGTCACCGGCACACTTAAGAGTCCGGGCTGTCAAAAATGAAACGGTTAAGACCTGTTTTAGTTAGATCCAAAACAGGACGTGTTAAACTGAGTTTGAAAATGTGTGGAAGACAAACCGGTGCGAACAATAAAACAGGCGAATACTGATTTTTTTTCTCACCTGCATTGAAATAAAACTTTTACACGGAGTGCTTTTAACCACTTATAGTTTTTCTGACCATGTTTGAGCTAAAATCACAGAATTTGAGAGTTTGTCTAATTAGTTTTTCTAAAAAGAAACTGCATATTGTCTATTTGTATACTGTTCATAATTAGAAATACAGATCTCCTTGCAGCAGTGTTTTGCGAACAGGAGAAGATTATTTAATCATGTTTTGCGTAACATTGTGATTAAATGTATAACGTATATAAATAGATTGACATTTTGAGAAATACTCTTATTTGCTTCCTTGCTGAGAGCTAAATGCGAGGACAGATATCACTCACTCTTATGTCTGCAGGCTGAATGTCAGATCATAATCAGTTTTTATTTGCCAAGTACATACAGTACATACAGGGAATTTGACTTCGGTTTTATGCAGTTCTCTAAGCGTATTTACACAGAAATAGAATTAACAAGTAGGGCCAAGAACAACAAAGCTGGACAAATAAAAGTGATGAATAGACAGGGATGTTAAGTACACAAGTAGTGGAAAAAATAGGTGTGTATATATAAAGCACCAATGACCAACAATAAAATAAGAATAAAATAAAAATGTCTATATTCAAATCAAGTGTTCTTTAAGTGTAAACAATACAAATAGTGCAAAGAAATAAATACTGAATGGATAAACATGGACTGGATGATTATGTGCAGTATGTACATGTATAAATGTCTATATACTGTATGTACAGCATGTAGGATTTATATTGTGACAGATGATATTTACATATTTAAAAAACATTTGTGCATTAAAGATTGTAAGAATTATAATTACAGCAGCAGCAGTGGATGTTTTGGTGTCAGTGTTATTGACAGTGTATGACTGATTAACTGTTCATCGTACGTTCATATGAAGCTACAGCTAGCAGCCAGTTAGCTTAGCACAAAGGCTTGAAACAGGGGGAAACAGCTAGCCTGGGCTCTGACCAAAGGCTTGTTGCCTACCTACCAGCACCGCTAAAGCTCACTAATAAACATGGTAGTTTAATATTTAGCGTACAAAGGTGAGAGGGCTATCAATCTTGGCCGTGTCTAGAGGGTAAACTCCAAATTGCAAAACTCTCATGAGATGTTTAAGGTTAGACATTGAATGGTAAAGGTTAGGATAGAGTCTCATGAGAGATTTCACACGTTTTCGCAACTTGAGGGTTACCTTCTAGATACATTAATCTTCTCACCTAAAACTCAGCAAGAAAGCCTTATTTCCCAAAATGTTGAATTATTCCTTCAAATAAAGCGAGTGAATTGCTTCATAAATTGTTTCTAAATATCCTTCCATCAGTCCATTCTTTACACCGCTTCTCCTGTTCAGTGCTACAGGAGGCCGAAGCATATCCCAGCATGCATTGGCCAAAGAGGCTCTGTACACCCAGGACAGGTCACTACTAGTCAATCATATTGACATATCTATTCAAGCGATTTAGAGTCAACAAACCTGCATGTTTTGGCAGGAAACCCCATACAAAGATGTGGGGTGGAACATCCACACAGACAGGCCCCGTGTGTCGGGTGGATTTTCCAGCTGTGACGTGACAGAGCTAACAGCTAAGCCACCACGCTGCCAGTAAATGTAAGCTATACATTAATTAAATCAATAGTAATCACTGACACAGCCTATAATAAGAAGGCTGGCAGGAGAAGACCTTAGTAGGGCAGTAATTGTCTAATGACATATCAGCTGTGTGTCCTTTCCGCTATCAGAGCTCCAATCTACGAATGTCTGCTTAATACCCGCTCTCTCTCTCTACATGTTATTACACACACAATTACTTCTCTTTTAACGACTTTTCAGCCTTGGTTAATTACATTTGACAAGAAAGGACAGAGCTATTATGCCCGTTTTGAGTTTTTGCCAGGGGTAGCAGTTATGAATATATCTTTACACAAAGCACACGTTGGGTAAATTAGGTCTGTAGTTTCTCTCCAAAGTGTGATTCTCAGCAGGCAGGCCTGTAAAGGTTCAGCACCAGTCAAGCTTGAACATTAGCTACCCTGGAGAGGTGCTGTGATAACCAGCAGCTCTGATGACATTTTTTGCCTCCAGCTCTGCAAACAAGCAGGATTAATTCTTAAAAAAGACTACAAATAAAACAGACTCTTCATTGTTCATTATTGTGTTTGACTTTATAATACAAACTGGAGCTCTTAAACAGGGTGTCCACCTCAACGTTAGATAGATAGGGAGTGGACCTTGGTACTAAGATAGCATGTTGCAGCAGGATTATTGCCTCTTCTTTATCTATGCCAAGTCAGACAAACTGCATCATGAAACAGGAGGGGCCTGTGTTCAAGACTCCAACGACTATAAAAAGTGTCAATGAACTGCCAAGAGAGTCTCCTCCGGTCTGCTACTGCGGAGGAGGAACAGCATTTGTCGAATTGTTTGACGATGTGACGTGGGATATTTACTCATGCCAAGTCTCTGCCAAGCAACCAAACTCACTCATTTTCATTCTGAAAGCGAATTCAAGCTGCGGCAACACAGTTACAGAATAATATGGCTGAATGGGTCAATAAGCTCCCGTTCACAAAATAAACTGCAGGTTTTACTTACTGTGCAATAACTGTGAGCCTATAAGGTGTACAAAATAAACATTATGAAGAAATCACATAATGATATCTATACTAATTCTGTATGTCATGTTGTTTATCAAATCCTGTTTTTTGCAGGATTACATGGTATATTAAAATCAATATTCTGTAATACATTTCAGATATTTCTTTTGAGAGATTTGACAATAATTTAAGATTGTTAATGCTAGACCATGAGCCAAAATAACCTCTCACTGTTTCTACAGACTGTGGGAAACAGTATAAACCTGTGCTACCTGTTCTGAACAATTAAGTCCCTTGCAGTGCTTCAGACGCACATACAGTACATTAATGTATGACACGTATAAAAACCAAAGCTGGCAGTATGCTTTACACGCAAATGATTCATTCCCACAGGCATTAACGTAATTCAAGATATGACTAATATACTACCATGTGCTCCAGCCAACACATAAGAGTTGTTACTGAAAGAAGTTGCTGTGACCCAGCGAGGGAAGGCCCCGTCTATTTCTGTTCATTAGATTGCCACAGAGGACAACAGCTGCTCTCTCTAGATACCAACCCACAACACACCGAGTACAATCAGACAGAATAGTATACACGTACACTCGAGATACACCACCTTATTCTCCTGATACAAGAGCCACCAGCTGGTTAAGTCCCTACTGAATAACGCCTTTTCTTTGTGGATAAAACACAATAAGCCAAAAACAGGTGAGGAGACGGACTTATCTTCTGTTGGGCAATTCAAATGCAACAAACAGGAAAACATCCAATATTATAACCTAGTCAGAAGAAAAGTACATTTTCAAGCATTCACCACTGACTAGGGTGAAACATATGTAGTTCCCAATAGCTCACATGTAGCACTATATTTTTTTCTCAATTGCATAATATAGTCAGCTTGATGTTTTACAGCGTATATCACAATATATTGAATTGTAACCCCTGTATCATGATACGCATTGTATTGCCAGATTCTTGCCAATACACAACCCTAGTATACAGAGTATACAGCGATATTTTGTCCACTTGTATCAGAGTAAATGGATACACACTACGGAGAAAAGGGCGGTAAGATGACTGTGGAGCCAAATTGTAGGTTGACGGCCTGTTCAGGGAGTCGTCCCTGCATGTCAGTACCCTGATAATCACGTGGAACTGCCATTGCCATTGTCAGTTTCACTTCATTCAAACCGATGAAAAGATCTGAGCAAAGATTCACAGACCTGGAACCAAGTCGACATAGATGGGTAACAAAAGTCTTGAAATTTTATTCTTTTATTTTTCGAAGCCAAGGACAATATAGTGCTCATCCATGGAAAGATGACGATTTTTCAATGGGAAATTCTGTCTTTTTCAATTACAAAAAATAAGAATATAATAGAAAGGCTTATTTCATTGTATTTATAAATTAGTATAATAATATTTATAAATAATATGAATACATTTTTATTCATAGTTTTATTTTTATTCATTTTATAAATTTATAAATATTATTTGATGATGTGGCAACAGGAGATCCACTAATATCCAAAACATATAAAAGTAGAATTATTCCAAAAAAGGACAGAGGAATTGTTTCAGTTTTACTTTGAAACCTGCTCCTGATTATGGTTTTAAAGTAAATCTGCCAGTCTGACTCTCCAACAATGCTTCTGTGCTTTTTTTGGAGTACCTCTACTCTTATAAATATGATACAAGAAATTGTGTAAACTTTGTTATTATCATGAGGACATTCTCAGTCGCACTAGCTCAAGAGAGCACGTGGAAGACACTGCTAGGAGAAATGTACGTTTCAGAGACACGTCACTTTCATTCTGGCTGATATAGCATGTATCAATTAGCCACATCACATGTGACACACATGCTTCAAACTCCTTGTCATGGTGAGAAAATAAGCGAGCACTGGCTGCCAGATATTGATTTACTGATTGACTTATTGCACCGTGTGTTATGAGCTCGCTGCTGTTCAGAGACCAATCTCCACCGATCACAGACACGTCAAACCTAAATTCTGCGTGGTGCAGGACAGTCTCGCAGTCCTCTCAGGTACCTCCAATCGCCCCAGCTCTTTATCCGTCATGCCTCGCATGCTGTCAGCGTGATGTGTTTGACACCTGAGTGCCACCTGATCCGCAGCGACACATGAGTGTTTACATGAGCTCCAAGCCAGGGCCAGACTCCAACATTTTGTCACCTCTGCATATTCCCAAAGCCTGGACTGACGTGAACCCCCCAGCAGCAGCTTTAATTACTGGAAACGACTCATCAGCAAGCAGCCAGAAGACTCAGATGTCTCCTGATGCAACATATCTTACAGCTCAGTTTGGCTAATGGTTAATCTTAGATGTCACAGATGCTAATTTAAGTGGGCTTCCGTGGAAGATTGTGCAGTCGAATAGGCCTGTGGGTTGTTCTCTGTAAAGGCGGCGTCAGGCCGTGTGTTTTCAGAGCCGTATACCCAAGAGCCGATTAGCTTCAACAATTTCATTTTGAAAATAATTCCCCGCATGGAAACAGTTGATAATGTACAACTCCACTGATCCAGTAACCGCAGGGTGAAATTCCAACAAATAAAAGGACCAACTCAAGTGGAGACACTACAGGCAAAAACATTGTTTTTTATGCTGTTTTGCTTCCATAACATGTCTTCTTACAGACTGGTGGAAAGAAAACATCCAAAATATACATTAAGGGGTTTATTTGATTACAATTCATTTATTTGCATCAGTAGATTTCTCCTAAATACAGCAATTTCACAAGCGTGTCGGAGAACTACGGTGGCCTTCAGGTAAAAATGTTAAAGGGTCTCTCTAGAGCCAGTGTTTGGTTTGTCCGTTCGGGGCTACTGAAGAAACATGGCGGTGCAACATGGCAGACTCCGTGAAGAGGACCCGCAGGTCCCTATGTAGATATGAAGGGCGAATCTTAGTTTCAGGTGATTATACACACACATAGTTATGAATATTATATACCATTTCTACTAATGAATCCCCCAAAACATTACACACTGAGGGAGTAGGGAATATCGAGCAACGGATACCTGCTTTACAAATGGCCAGACAATACAAAAGTCTAAAAATAATGCCTTGAAATAATTCAACACACCACAATAAAAGCTCAGTGAATCCAGATGGAGAATTTTGTATAAAAGCAATTCTCCATGAATGCCTTGACCACTAGCCTATTTAACATTTCCTCGTCACCTTTCACCTACACCTGACACTTAAGCTGTCTTGTACATGGTGAAAGGCCAGTAAACTGCTTTTCAGGTGAAATAATAACCACTGGATCCTCCACAGGGCTTTAACAAGCGTCTCAGTTATAGAAATAACACGACCGAGGGGTCAGGCAGGTTAGGGTTAGAACATGGCTTGTGTTTGTGTTTGTATTTGTGTTTGTGTGTGTGTGTGTGTGTGTGTGTGTGTGTGTGTGTGTGTGTGTGTGTGTGTTTAAGGCCTATTTGCATCTCTTCGCCCTGCAGTTGAAACAAGTCAAGTCTAATTATGTCGCCCCAAAGTCTCCTCACAGCAACAACAATACTGGCTTCTGTACAATTAGAGTAACTGGAGCCAACTGGGCCTAAACTGGGACAGATACTTCCACCAGTGCAAACCAATGTGAAACCCACTTCAATGGAGCGTCGGCTGCACATGAGGCTGATAATCAAACACTAGCAGGTGGTGGAGATGCTGCGGTGGCACTTTAAAGATAACTTGTCCAAGTGGTAAATATAAGTAAAGGGCCTAACAACTGCCTGTATGCAGGAATCATTGCAGCAAACCGTATATTAATTTATTCTAAGTGTTGGCAGTGCGTCTTTCTTTAAGAAATCCAGCCCGTGTTGCCAGATTGGGACAGTTTGTGCCCATTAAGTCGGACTGGTTGATGAAATTTGGGCGGCTTCTGTCGACATTTGGTGGAGTTTTGAAAATATTGTGAAAACCAAACAAGCTGTCAAAACTCAGTAAACTTCATTGGGTCCATTCAGTCATATGAATAGTTCATTTAATTTAAGAAATATTTGATTGGCATGAGTTCCGTCGTCTTTCGAGATAACGGAGGACCTACTTACCTTAGTCATTGACATTGACTAATTTGTGTATTTGGTTGTCTGACTGCTGTTTTCTATCACGCATGTACTGGTTTTACGGTTTTACACTGTTATGACAACAACAGCTGTCAGTGTGTCAGTGTGCTGACTTGACTATGACTTGCCCCAAACTGCATGTGATTATCATAAAGTGGGCATGTCTGTAAAGGGGAGACTCGTGGGTACACATAGAACCCATTTACATTCACATATCTGGAGGTCAGAGGTCAAGGGACCCCTTCGAAGATGACCATGACAGTTTTTCCTCGCTAAAGTTTCAGCATTATTTAACCTCCTTCATGACAAGCTAGTATGACATGGTTGGTACCAATGGATTCTGTAGGTTTTTTAGTTTCATATGATACCAGTATCTTCACTCTAGCTTTAAAACTGAGCCGTTACAACCTAAAATCACATGTTGCAATCATACAAATGTCTTACATTGTCTAATGACGTACCCGCAAAACGTATTTGTAAACACAGGAAACTTTCCTATGTCACAGTCTATCCCATATGATGACATGAGCCAGACAAGACCTTTTCTCCAAAGCCATTTTATATATATAACATTAAAACAGTCTGGTGCATTTCTATCATCTCAAACGGAGTCCTCAGTTCATTTAAGTCAAACTTTTCTGCCTTTTATTCCATAAAATGTTAGACAGCTCCTTCACATCTCTCACAGTCTGTGGCTGCAGACGTAGTGAAGCAGAGCGATGTGTCCACACATGCATACTAACTGCCTCCACTTCCTGGCAGGTCGACTGTGTGTCTGGGCAGGGATTCAAACCGACCACCCTGTGGGAGCTGGCAGGCTGCTCAGCTGCTGCCGCTGCCTGGCTCAACAGGCAGCTGGTTCGACTCCCCGAGGCAGAGCTCTAGTCACACTGGAGACCCTCTGCAGTTCATGGAAAACAACACACCGCCAGATGATGCTGTACTGGCAGGATGAGGAGTGTGAGGTCACTACTACACCTGCAGACGTGAAAACCAATCTGTAGAGTTCAACAGCTCGATCTGTCTTCTCTCTGTCTGCAGGAAATATCTAATTTTTACTGTTAAAACAAAGATATCTTAGATTTTTAGGAAAGTATATGTTCAGTTTGTTACTACAATTAGGGCTGTCCTCGACCAAATAAATTCTTAGTCGACTAACACTTATACGATTGTATACGATTAGTTGATTCAATCGACATCTGTAAAAGTTTCTCCACAAAGAATCACACCAAAGCACCACTTAAATCTGGTGTTTACCAGAGATGTGCTCATAAGTTTCTTAGAAATAAGTAATTCAGCATGAAAAAAAGCATAAAAAACGACTAATCGACTACAGAAATCTTTGTCGGCTAGGACCAACCAGACGTAGTCACTCGTGCATACTTCCTCTAACTTCTCCAAGGTCGTCTCTAGCTCTCCTGTCAGCTCCGTTCTCTTTATACATCCATGGTCAGCTCCATCGGGGCCGTTTGAATGCATTTAACATAAATGTCAGTATATGGGTGCTCTACAGTTGTAGCGTCGGCCCATTTGACCACGGAGATGAGAGTGACGGCCGGCTTGACCGCCACGTTACCGCGATACGATAACGTTTCCTATCCATGACAGAGATAGCATGCAGCTTTAGCCGTGATGTCTAGCTCTGCTCTTCCTGTCAATGTGTGAATCCCAAAGTGTTTCCATACTTTACTGGATGTGTAGTGTTTACCACTTTGGATTTAACATGTGAGGGTGCAGGTCGTATCCATGCCCACTCTTTCTGCTTTGTCGTTTCAGCTCGCTGCGGTTTGTTTTGGTTGACGGATACGGAACGGATATGACGTCACGTTACTCAGACTACAACAATAAAAGCGGTAACTTCCTTCTACCTCCACATAGACTTAAATCAAGCAAATATATTGATTCTGGTATTAAAAAATCTATTTCAAAATCATAAAAAAAGAATCCCACCCCTACCAATATTAGCAATATATTGCAAGAGTGGCATTCAACAGTTGGAGTGTGGAAGCTGAATGTCATCCTAACATTTCAACTAAATGTCAAAACAGTGATCTGGATTTTACTTCTCTGCAGTAATAATCTCAGGTCTACATTATGTAAAGATAGTCATAAACTCCCATATAACCACTTGGACCTATTACATCTACTGAAAAAACGAGGATCAAATGAGTATTTAGTGAGAGTTCTCTGTTTAATTATTTGGTATTCTGATCAAACTGCAGTAAAATCAGTTTCCAACTCTTTGATTCTTTTTTTTTTCCTCCATCAGACAAATGGCTGCTGAGCTCCTCTTTCATTAAACATGACAGTTTACATTTGATTCCTCTTCTCCTGCTTTGAGAGGATTTTAGCCTTTATCCAGCTGGCTGCTGATGTTAGAAGTGGGTCAGTAAGTTTTTCACTTTTCATCAAATTGGTTTCATGCTGGTACAGTGTGCTCAGGCCTCCTGACAAATAGAAAATATAATTAATTTTACACTGGAGAGCCTCTTGGTGTGGTGATGACAGACTCAATGGAGAGAACTAATCCTCTGTGGTGGTTACGACCGCTCCGATGATTAAAAATGACGACTTCTGTGCTTTCTACAACGCGCTTTGTCTTCATTAGCGCTTCTGTCATCTCTCATCCTGTTTGAGCCTCATTAAAACATTAAAAAATCCTCCAGTGGGTCGGCAATTTCTGCCATGGGGGGGAAGTTGAGTCGGGTTGCTACGGTTCTGCTGTTGCCGTGGTTACAGGCGTGCATCGTGGGTGGGGTTCGTAAACTGCAGGAGGGGAGCGATGCAAAGCTGAACCCCAAAGACTGCTGAGGCAGAGGATTCGGGGAAAGTAAAGTCCGACATCAGGATGAAGGATGATGAGTCAGGAAGCAGAGAGACGAGAGAGGATGGAGGGATGGAGGGATGGAGGGAGGTCTCTCCATAAGATTTAGTAAAAGCCGAGAAAAGACCAGAGACAGATGGATGAATGCTGAGCAGAAACACAATATAACCTCGGACACCACCAACACACATATATAGGATGAGGAAGTTTTCTAGGAGGTCGCTGCTCCATCTAATAAACTTTGAAAACTATACAGCGGGATTGATATGAATCATAATTTTTATACATACTTACATTTCAGGCTCTGAAATGAACTTTTTTCACTTCCTGCCACTCAGAAATTTGATCTGCCACTTTTGAAATCTCTGCGCTAAATGAAGGAATAACATTTTAGATCTGATGTCATTCAATGTTCGATATATTTTTACATAAAAATAATATGATATACATGGTAAATTACAGTGAACGCCTCATAATAATAACTCAATGGCACCTCCGTTCGTAACCTAATGTTAGTAGCTCTGTTATTTAACCAGTCAGCTAACAACTAACGTTACAAACACTCATCCTACTCATTTCTACACTGATTTGTTGTTCACAGTGTAGCTAACTGGAACATGATACGGTGTGCGTACGCGTCATTGTGCATGCGTTACTGTCGGAAAGCATCAATAAGAGGAATCGATTGTCACGGAGGCATGAGATGCCAAGGAATCTAACAACTAAGGTTCATAACAACAGCAATCAATAAATCAAACGTTCTGACAAAAAAAAAGAAAAAACAACTGGTATCTGTGGGCTGTAATAAGCCTGTCCAATCATTTAATTCAGCCCGAATGCCTGCCTACCTACCTAACAATAGCCATGTTTGTTGTTTACGTTCATAATGATCATCTTGAGGTAGTGTCTTTGGAGGGAGGCCTGAAGGAACGGACTGTCAACACTGGGCTGGATAATTGGATATTTTTTTTAATCTAGCGTACTCTTACTAGTTTTTTCAGCATTACCACCCCTACCTTTAAATTCATGAGGTGGATGCAAACAGGATGTCTGCTGGATGAGTAAACAGGCATATGATGGTGACCTGTTAGCAGTAATATCTGAAAACTAAAAAGAAAACTCATTTACTGCATTATGTGATTGATACTCAAAGCCAGCGTCTTCTTTAGCAGAACATTGTACGTAAACATCCCCCCCTTCATCTCCTCTATCCCCAAGAACTACACAGTATTTTTCCAGGCTGCACACCTTCCTCCCTGGGTGCACAGGGCTTCAACAACCTCAACCAATTAGAGGGTAGTGCAGTCTGACCCAGGGAATAATTTAGCAGATGACTCCGTGAAATAACAGGGCTTTGTTTCTTTTTTTTTCTGTTTGCGTTGACCCCCGATAACCACTTAACGCAGTTAAAGAGCAGTTTGTTATGTATCAGTATTTCTGCCAGCGCCTCGCTGCAGGGATCCTCCGGGGAGAATATTCTGGTGAGACAACAAACAGTGTTGGGGGAGCCGTGGTACAGTGACACAGCAGTGTAATGGACTACTTTTTATTTTTAGAAACAGCATTGCAGTTACTGGCATGCTTAAAATAATCTAAAATTTCAAACTAATGATGCATTGAATTAAAACAAGAGAATAGAGCCGTTTCCTCTCTCAACACCTTCAGTCTTTCCCTCCTTCACCTCTCCGGCTTTCTGTCTCTCTTTCTTCTCGTCTCTTCTCTCTCTCTCTCTCTCAGAACAAAGCAGATTGCTGCCTTTGATCATCCTCCTCTTCCTCTCCTCCCTCCGTCTGACCCTCGCTGATAAATATTCATCCCTCTCTTCAGCAGAGGGACTGAATCTGATTTACACTTCTTTCTGTTTTGGATGGAGCTCCTCACGGCTCCATGACAGCCAACACAAAGTGAGTCTTGTGGTTGTCATTTGGCACAAACACTGTTTACATCTACACATCTGTGAGACTAGAAAGAGTTCCACAGTGTCTTCAACTCTGACTGGATGAATTTGAAATCAACACAACACTCGCAACGAACTCTCAATGCTCCTGCTTAATTAATCGTTGTGTGAGTGGCAGGTTGGGGATTTAAGTGGCCACTGACCAAATGTTGCTAAGTTGTGCAACTTGGTTTGGATAACAAACTATGCTGCAAAGTTATAGACCAACAGGACCTGTAATAAATAGCCAATTTTGAGCTGGGATAAGAAACTAGTAACATCTGGACCAATCTCAGAACCCCTCAGCTATCGGTCTGACGACAGATAAGCCTCTAAAAGGGGCAATATTTCTGGGGTTCAGGTGTAGCCAGCAGATATAAGACTTCCTTTTCCGTGCTCATTGTTTACAGATTAGCAACTTGAGATGTGCGATTGGAATTGGAGTTGAGAGACGATATCTACGACCGGATTGTTTCACATGGAGCCAGTTTAACAATTGATTTTGAACCAATAAAAAGCTAAATCATCGTCAGACGATAGCCGGTGGGTTCTGAGATTTGGACCAGTTGGTTCCATGCTAAGTAGCCTGTTGAAGCGTATTAGACCAGTTGGAACTCTAAGTAGCTTGTTGCAGAGTATTGGACCAGTTGGATCCAGTCTAAGTAGCTTGTTGAAGAGTATTGGACCAGTTGGATCCATGCTAAGTAGCTTGTTGCAGAATTTAGGACCAGTTGGATCCAGTCTAAGTAGCTTGTTGAAGAGTATTGGACCAGTTGGATCCATGCTAAGTAGCTTGTTGCAGAGTTTTGGACCAGTTGGATCCAGTCTAAGTAGCTTGTTGAAGAGTAATGGACCAGTTGGATCCATGCTAAGAGGCTCAATTCAGAGTTATGGCCTAGTAACCTGGGCTAAGAGCCTAGCTATGGAGCGCGTGAGAGAACCTCAAAGCATCTGGACCAGCTGGATGGGGGGTGAAAGCCTCACTGTAGAGTTCTAGACCTCAAGAACCTCAGTGTACCTCAGATAAAAGGTTTCCTGCTGAGCTGAACCCAGGATAGTACAGATGGGTCTCTCTGGGGCTTGAGATTCAAGTATATTCCGATTATTTCAGTGTTTCTCTGCAGAAAACAACACAATTAAATCACTGATTTCAAAGGATTCTCTGACGGATGCTCAAACCTCATTATAGAAAAGATCCTCTCAAATATTATTCTAAAGCATCAGTCACTGATAATGCTGCTGAAAGTACATATTAGTTTGGAAAGTCTCATCTTGTGGCGCATTCAAATGCAAACATCTGAGAGTGTGCTGTTGGTAACATACACCAAAGTCATGAAAATAGAAATGTTTTGTAGTTTTGCACTTTTGTGAAATGATATTTATTAATATAAAATACACATCTTATAGTTTATTTGCGTTTAAAAGTATCAGATTAGTTCATTTGTCGCCCTGACGGTTATGAGACAAAGACACATCTGTGCAGAGAGACAGTTTGTCTCTTCAGCTCTGTGACTCTGATCGTTTCTCTCATTCTTATTTGCTCCCATTATTCACTATGTGTATGTGATTTTTAAATTGCTATATAAAGACGGCTGGCACAACCAATCTGTCAACCATAAAACCTTTGATTTACTGCAACAAAACTACACAGCTCAGTGCACGTATGTGTGTGTGTGTGTGTTTTAGTGTGCTTTGATGCTTCCTGTCAATTAAGTGGAAACAAAAGCAAGACGAATCAGAGCGAAACGCTTCAGCCTGACGAGAGACAGATCACAAACACTGAATGCTAAACACTGTATTCTCCATACTGTACTGACACCTCCAATAAAGCCGCAACTCTGTCCTACACAAATATGTCCCCAACATGAATAAATCATAGTCTATTTTTAAATAAGATATGCATAAAAGTGCATTGGGTTGAATAGTATTTATATTATTTATAGTTGTTGACGTATGTTTCTGATTGCCAACACACCAAAACCAACAACGTGTTAGTCCACCTGGTTCCTACGGAGTCATACAGCTTTAAAAACTTCATAAATATATAGATTAGTTTTAAAAAGGCTGCTCACTGTAGTTTTTATTAAACAAACGGAGGAAACAGTGCATTTGTTTGGGACTATTTTCAGTGGCGGATTAATCCACAAAGTGAGTATTAGTGGCAGCAA
>CAKAOI010044123.1:0-74783 GCA_916701655.1 Sebastiscus albofasciatus | reverse complement strand
CACACATATATACATATATACTGTATATATACATATACTAAATATGTATATATACATATACAGTATATTTGTATATATATATATATATATATATACATACACACATGTTTACCTATACAGTATATACTGTATACTACTACAACTAGTAGTGTTTTAAGTGTTTTTTTTATTTAAATGTCACTTAAATAAAAGTAAAGAAACAAACTGCGAATCTGAAGGTAATTAAACTGTATCTGCAATCTGCAACCTCGCCACTAGAGGGCGCCAAACGCTACACACTTCACCTTTAAGTACAATTTTGAATGCAGGACTTTTACTTTCTAAGTATTTTTACACTGTGGTATTTGTACTACTGCTGCTATAAAGTGAAAACAACATGAACACACGCTTTTTTTTTCCCGTAGTATTTCTATTGGACTGTTCAGGAGTATACAGTACATAGAAAACAGTGACATTTTACACCACGTCAACATCTGTAAAATAGTTTAGAAACCATTTCTAGATGAAATAGTTACATATATAAAACATTACACTGATAATTAGACGCATCACTTATAAAGTACACAATGTTTTAAAGTCTATACAAATGGGCTTTGTTTGTTTTTCTCCTTATACAATGTCAGTCTTATCAACAGGGCAGAAAAATAAAATGTAGTACACATAATAAAAGCTATCTTTTGTCTCATGGCACTGTGTACACATTTATCAGATTAGTATTTACAAGGACTCATGTCAATGGTTAGTCACATAAATGTATTATATAATACACCGTTACACTGGAAGATTCAATATGATCCAAAATTGTGCTTTAAGAACAAGATGAGATGTCGCTATACAGGGATAATTTAAAGGAATAGTTCGACATTTTGGGAAATACGCTTGTTTGCTTTCTGACGGAGTTAGATGAGATGACTGATACCACTAATATCTGTCCGTTAAAGGAGTAATAAGCAGATTTTACCACTAATATCTGTCCGTTAAAGGAGTAATAAGCAGATTTTACCACTAATATCTGTCCATTAAAGGAGTAATACGCAGATTTTACCACTAATATCTGTCCGTTAAAGGAGTAATAAGCAGATTTTACCACTAATATCTGTCCGTTAAAGGAGTAATACGCAGATTTTACCACTAATATCTGTCCGATAAAGGAGTAATAAGCAGATTTTACCACTAATATCTGTCCGTTAAAGGAGTATTACGCAGATTTTACGACTAATATCTGTCCGTTAAGGGAGTATTACGCAGATTTTACGACTAATATCTGTCCGTTAAAGGAGTAATACACAGATTTTATCACTAATATCTATCCGTTAAAGGAGTAATACGCAGATTTTACCACAAATATCTGTCCGTTAAAGGAGTAATAAGCAGATTTTACCACTAATATCTGTCCGTTAAAGGAGTAATACGCAGATTTTACCACTAATATCTGTCCGTTAAAGGAGTATTACGCAGATTTTACCACTAATATCTGTCCATTAAAAGAGTAATATGCAGATTTTACCACTAATATCTGTCACAATCACAAAAAGCCGCTCTAAAGGTCGCTAAAATGCACTGTCTGATCGGGTCTTTATACTACTTTCTTTCACATCTGGGGTAGTACTTCCCAATCAGTGTTAATTAACGAAAACTACGACTAAAAATGTTCGTTAACGACCTTTTTTCCATGGCTAAGACAAGAATGCACCAACGTCATTAAACACCAACTGTGACAAACAAGAGACTAAAATGTTCGTTAAAAACGGTACCAAAATCTCTCTTCATTTTTGTCGACAAAAAAAGGAGGAGATGAAATATTACAGTTTATATTATATATATTCAGTTTCTTTAATGTAAAACCTCTCGTTTCCCACGTTTACAGACTTTGTGCTAAGCTAACCTGCTGAGCGTGGCGTCCATCTCATCTAAATCTCTCTAAAAAAAGCGTATTTCCCAAAAGCGTCGGACGTTATCTTTAAAGAGGGCGGTATGAAATGGCGCAGCACACAGAATAACCTGCACTGACCTTCACCATTAAAATCACTTTAGTTTAGAATCATAAAGTTAAAGCGCTGTTTGTTTTTCTGCTGAATCTTTAAAGTGGACAGTGCAAAAAACGTTAGTTAGTCGAGGCTTCACCTGGCAGGTTTTCATCCCATAACACGAGGCAGATGCATTTCAAAAGCCCACCTATACTACAGTAGTCCGAGTTCAGACTATACACCTTTAAATCAGTGCTAGCTTATGTCCCTGTAGGAATATCACCGGTTAGTGAAAGATCAGACAATAAATAACAAAACTTCATCATCGACTACGACGAATCCCCGTTCAGTGGAACTATTGGAGGATATAAACCTGTATGATGATCTATGGAAACGTGATGTTTAGTAGCTGCTCTGGAGCTTTTCACTGCAAAGTAGATGAACTTTAAATCTCTAATTGTTTACGCCTTAAAGTGCTCAGAAAAAGTTCAACGTTAAATTTCTTGGGGATTTCTGCTGATGAAGGGATTGTGATTATGACGAAAGCTCCAGAACAACTACTAATGGACCCTTCGTACAAAAAGAAGTAAACAAATGACCTTTTATGTGTAAAAACTGTGGAATGTCCCTTTAAGTCAAGGTCCACTTACTAGGTAAGTACTTCTCTGCAGTCTTCATGGTCTTCATCAGCAGATGGAGCAAAGACAACTCTTTAAACTCCATCCACTGAGGAGGACAGTGAGATGCAGTTGAAAGCTCTGGAATAAAGTTACAAAGTATTACTGGTTTTCCATAGATTAACATTCAGGTGGATTATGACGGAGTATTAGGGCCACTGACAAAAGTCCAATAATAAATGAGCTCAATTAAAAAAAAGAGAAGCAATATTTCATTTATAGAATATTTTGAGAATAGTCAAAAAAATTCAACAATGAAGTCGGAATATTTAAAAAAAGAAAAGTCTGAATCTTTCAAGTATTAAGTCAAAATATTTCAAGATTAAAGTTTAAAAAAAGTCAAAATATTTTGTTGTATGTGAATGTCAAAATACTTCAAGAATTAAGTCATAATATGTTGATATCATCATGATATTATTATTAATAATAATACAATTAATAATAAAATAATAATATAATTATTAATAAATATTATTATTATTATTATTATTATTAATAATATTAATACATCATAATATTTTGAGAATAAACTTGTAATATTTCAAGAATTAAGTCCTAACATTTTGATATCATCATAATATTATTAATAATAATATAATTAATAATAAAATAATAATAATTATTAATAATAATAATACTATTAATACATCATAATATTTTGAGAATAAAGTTGTTATATTTCAAGAATTAAGTCCTAACATTTTGAAAATATATCATAATATTTTGACGATAAAGTTGTAATATTTAGAGAATTAAGTCATAAAATCTTGAAAATAAGTCATAATATTTTGAGAATAAAGTAATATTTCGAGTTACAAAGTTGTAATATTTAGAGAAAAGGCTCCGTCATGGCATAAATATGAAATAAAAAGCAACTGTATGGTTTATATGGACGATGTCAGGAAAGCTAAAACATGTAAATATTAAATTTTCCATGAAACGGCTTCGACTAAACCCTGAAATAATCGGTGTTGTCTCAGTTTGCTAACTTTGTTTAAAAAGCCTGCAAAAGAAGGCAAAGATGGAGAATAGAATTTATTTGATTTCTACATTTAATATTTAGTAAATGTTTTTGTCAATGATTTATGAATTCTTTTGTAGATTATGAAGGTCTGAATATAATATAATCCAAAAATAATATAAATTGTTTCACTGCTTTTTCTTTTGTGGAATTTTTTAAGATTTTATTTATTAAAATATCACAACTTTTTCCGTCTAAATCGTACAAATTTTTTCTCAAAATATTCCGTTTTACTTCTTGAAAACGTATTTTTTCCTGACAGTGGCCCTGAGACTCCGTCGATGGAAGTAAATTACTCCTAAACATTAAAGAATTGGTGAAACGTTTGACGTGGCAGTATATCTCTCTCTGATTGGTTTGCAGCCGTACAGACTTGAGGAATGTAGAGTCGGAGAGGTGCTTCATTTTCCCTTCACTTTTCAACTGTGCTTCATTAAAAGTTGCATCGTTTTTTTCTGCTAAATAACAAATAAAGCCCAAAAGACAACACTTACTCTTATTTTAGAAACAAACTTAAAACACGTTAAAAACTACGAGTGCAGAGGACGGATTCCTTTTTGTTATAAACATCGATATTGCACCAAAGCAGCATATTTGGACGAGCATTCTGCATTATCTTTACAGAGTAAAGGATTCAGATCAGGACGGTGGCTACCAGTGATATGCATAAATACAGTATAAAAATACAATATGGAAAAAATCTGAAGGGATTTTAGTCGGGCTGGATTGCGGGAGAGTAAAAGGTGTGTTTAAGGGGAAAGAGAAGGATTTAAAATGCAGGTACGGAGTTTGTTTTTGGAGCTACTAGAAGGTCTGGTCGTCGTTGCAGGACTCGGTGGCGTGTCCGAAGGCCTCGCAGATGTCGCAGTAGGGCCTCTCGTCGGCCGGGTTACCGTGATAGGTGGTGTGAGGTACGGAGTCGGGGCTCTGGGCCTGAGTGGGACAGTCCTCTGTGTCGTGGAGGTCAAAGCAGTCGCAGATGTCGCAGAATAAACGTGGAGTCGCCTTCTTTTCCCGCTTTGACACACCTTCAACAAACCTGGGACAGAGAAAAGAGGATTACGTGTGATATATATTTCTTTCTACACAGAATTTGCCTTTTAACGGCCATTTAACTTCATGATAAATGTGATTTATATTTATTTTAGACAGAGAAAGGTTCAGAAACGTGTGGTAATTTATAAATAATAGTAATAATCCACAATTAAAACTCCGTACTGTATTCATTCATGGAGCTCAACAAGTCACTGCATGTTCTACAACACTGTCCGGCACTTATTTCAGAATAAAAGCCTCGTGTTAACAAATGAAGGAGTTCTGTCCACAGAAAAAACGGCTGAGGGCTTTTATTTTGAAATGAAAGCAGGAGGTGTTGATTTAAACCCCAAACTTTATCAATTCTTGGAGCTCTCAAAGTGACTGCGAGTTCCGCAGCACTGACTGCTCATATTTCAGAATAAAAGCCTCGTGTTAACGTGGATTCTGTCCATAGAAAAAACGCCTGATTTGCTAATGTAGTTTGGTGAACAGATGCTAAATCAGCGTGTGGTCATTCTCAGTTACTCTTTGTATTGAATTTAAAAATATAAAAACAAAGAAAGCACTGTATATTTCTCTTATTTTATATATTTCTTACCCATCAGTCCCGTCGTTGCCGTTAAACTCAGCCAGAGCGAGCTTCTTCAGTTTGATTTTCAGCTCCTCGTTCTTCCGCTGCAGATCCACGATCACGCTGTTCAGGAAGTTGATCTGACAGAGACGAACGGAGACACAGATCACCTTCATGCGGGTTAGGGTTAATAAGTAAACTAATAATAAGTAAAGAGAATAGCTTTGTCCTGGCGGTCTTTACCTGCCCCTCAGCAAACTCCTTCTCTTCTCTGAGCTGCTCCAGAGCTGCATCGCCTGCAGAGAGAAGCATCAGAGAACAGGTTGACAAAAAGAAAAAACCTCCTCGCCAGAAAAAGCGCTCCAAATCATCGTGTCCTCACCTGAAGGCGGAGCGTTCCTGTCTTCTCCCTCCGAGGCCTGCGTTCCCATGAGCCTTTGCTCCAGACTACGAACGCGGCTCTGCAACTGAGCTTTGTCTCTCTCCAACGTCTCCACGGCTGACTGCAGCGTCTTGGCCATGGCGTTTTCTCCCCGTAGCACGGTGATCTGCAGCGACAGAGCAAACGGATGAATCCCTCGCACGGCTCAGAAAACACAGAGTGATGTTTAAAGGAAATGTCGTCGTGTGCGAGCACCTCGTTCCTCAGAGTTTCCAGTTCCCGGTCTCTGTCTGAGATTAAGGCTCCAGTGGATTTCTGGAAGTTTGTTTCGCTGTCCGTTTCCTGGTTAGAGGTTTCTCTGTAGATTGAATGGAGAGTGAGTGGGACTGAGGTCAAAAAACAAATGTTTAGCAAGTGGACAGAAATCAGCATTTCAGGACAGAGTGATCTCTTTGCATACTTTATTTCATTACGTTTTATTTCAATCTTAATGTTGTGGTTGTAGGTGACAGATGGAAATACAGCAGTTTTCTATCAATTAAAATAAATAGTTGTTTTTCAGAATTAGAGCATTAATGATACAGACATTTAGGCCATTTATTACTTTTTGTGTTTGACTTAATTCGTTTTAACGCCACAGATTTCTTTATCGCATTAACGCAACTTGTGATCTTTAGGTTGTAGCGGCTCAGTTTTAAAGCTAGAGTGAAGATACTGGTATCATATGAAACTAGAAAACCTAAAGAATCCATCGGTACCAACCATGTCATACTAGCTTGTCATGAAGGAGGTTAAATAACGCTCCAAACTTGCACGTCCATTTTCAAAGGGGTCCCTTGACCTCTGACCTCCAGCTGTGCACACTGACACACTGACAGCTGTTGTTGCCTGTTGGGCTGCAGTTTGCCATGTTATGATTGGAGCATATTGTTTTATGCTAAATGCAGTACCTGTGAGGGTTTCTGGACAATATCTGTCATTGTTTTGTGTTGTTAATTGATTTACAATAATAAATATATACATACATTTTGCATAAAGCAGCATATTTGTCCACTCCCATGTTGATAAGAGTATTAAATACTTGACAAATCTGCCTTTAAGGAACATTTTAACAGATAAAAAATGCATCATATTTTATAAGTTGTATGTTTTTGTAAGTAAAATCTTCATTTTAAAAAGTAAAAAGTAGTAAAAAAGTACAATATTTACCTCAGACTTGTTGGAGTAGTGAAGTATAAAACATACTCAAGTAAAGAACTTGTAGTTCTGCACAATAACAGAGTTTATTAGTGACAGACTTTTTCATATCTGTTAGAACAGAGATGTTTTAAATGTTCTCACATCTCTTCGTTGTGTTTGCTTGGTCTTATTTTAATCTTTTTTCTAAGTCTGGAAATAAAAGAAAGTTTCGTGTCGGCTCAGTAATCAGAGGATTAAAAACATCTCAACCTTCAGAGCAGCGAGTCGAGAGTGAATGTTTCGGTACCGTCGGGGTGATAGACGGCAGGAAGACGGGCGTGGATCAAAGAGATGTGTAAGATCAGAGTGATGATGATGATGTGAAGGAGAGCAGCTGACGGCGATGAAGAGGCGATGCTCAATAATTAGAGCAGAAATAATAGATTCAGAGGTGAACATGAAAAAAGACAGAGGATGTGATTCAGTGAAACGACCTGCTTCTTTTTATCAAGGAGGCTGAAACGGAGATGTTGTCGGCTGGGTGTCTCTGATCTCTGAGACTTTGGAGGCAGCTGGTTGAAATCCACATCTCTATTAATCCACTAAGCAGCGGAGACGAGTCTTGGTTTGTCACTGTTTTATTACTGCGTTGATGATGCAAATTAATTGCATATCTGTTCAAAATGTACCTTTAAAGGGAGATTTGCCAAGTATTTAATACTCTTATTAATGGACTCTTTGAAAATGGACATGACCGTTTTTCCTCGCCCAAAATTTTATGTAAGTTTGGAGCGTTATTTAACCTCCTTTACTACAAGCTAGTATGACCTGGTTGGTACTGATGGATTCATCAGGTTTTCTAGTTTACTATGATACCAGGATCAGACTCTTCTTCTGCCTTTCTTTTGGATATTTTTTTTTAAACTTTTTTTCAGATATTTAGAGACATTTTTTAGACTTTTTTTGGACATTTCTTTTGATATTTTTTTGGACTTTGTTTTCGAAAATTTTGGTGACTTTTTTTGGACATTTTGAAACATATTTCAGACATTTTTTGGACATTTTTCTGACATATTTTGGACATCTTTTGGACATTTCTTCGGATATTTTTTTTTAAACTTTTTTTCAGATATTTAGAGACATTTTTTAGACTTTTTTTGGACATTTTTCAGACTTTTTTTGGACATTTTTCAGACTTTTTTTGGACATTTTTCAGACTTTTTTGGACATTTTTCTGACATGTTTTGGACATTTTTTGGACATCTTTTGGACATTTCTTTGGATATTTTTTTGGACTTTGTTTTCGAACATTTTGGGGCCTTTTTTGGACATTTTGAAACATATTTCAGACAATTTTCAGACTTTTTATTGGACATTTTTCAAAACAATTTTCAGACAAAAACCCTGACACATTCACATATCTGACAGGTTAGAGGTCAAGGGACCACTTTGAAAATGAGCATGACAGCTTTCCCTCGCCCAAAATTTAATGTGATTTTAGAGCGTTATTTAACCTCCTTCATGACCAGCTAGTATAACATAGTTGGTACTGATGGATTCATCAGGTTTTCTAGTTTACTATGATACCAGGATCAGACTCTTCTTCTGCCTTTCTTTTGGATATTTTTTTTAACTTTTTTTCAGATATTTAGAGACATTTTCCAGACTTTTTTTGGAAATCTTTTGGACATTTCTTTGGATATTTTTTTGGACTTTGTTTTTGAACATTTTGGGGACTTTTTTTCAGACATTTTGAAACATTTTTCAGACAATTTTCAGACTTTTTATTGGACATTTTGCCCAAAAATTAATGTAAGTTTGGAGCGTTATTTAACCTCCTTCCTGACCAGCTAGTATGACATGATTGATACCTATGGATTCACCAGGTTTTATAGTTTACTATGATATCTTCAGTCTAGCCTTAAAACTGAGCCCGCTACAATAACATAACTGACTGTCAGTTAATAGGGATCTATGATTATCAATTAAATCACACATTCAATGTCACACGTTCAACTTTTAAAGTGTGCACAACTAAAAGTGACTTCTTTTGCAGATGACATCAGAGCGTGTTAAAGTCTAAAGAGTACGTAGATGTATGGAGCAGATTTCCTAGTTTCTTACCTGGTCTTCATGTCTGGCTGTTGACTGTTACGCTCCTCATTGTGCTGAGAGGCAAACACATACACACACAGATATAGGAGGCATTTAAATAGAAGCTAAATCCGTCTGAGCTTTAAGAGTTCAGTGTCACAGCAGGAAGTAAATCCTTGCTACGCCAAAACCTATTAATCAAATCACCGTTTCTGACTTAACAAACCCTGATCCATATAGCAGGATGAAGCTGAAGGGACTTGTTTATATTATAATAATAATAATAATAATAATAATAATGAAGATGTTTTGTAAAGGTCAGTACCTCCTCAAGATGCTGAGACTTCTGGGACGCCAGCTTCAGCTCCTCACTGAGAGGGAAGAGGAAGAAAGGAGAGGTGAGACACTTAAAGGCAGAACAGTCTGTGATGTATCTGTGTCAACATCACTGCTGTGTGCTTAAACCAGATGTGTTCACATCTGTTAAACATGCACACACCGACATAAACCCACAAGAAGAACTGAATGATTTGGGGTTTCTCGTAACATTACAACTTTTTTTCTCTTTAAGTTATGACTTTATTCTCGTAATATTACGACTTTTTGTCTCGTAATATTATGACTTTTTTCTTGTTATATTACGACTTTTTGTGTCGTAAAGTTATGACTTTATTCTCGTAATATTATGACTTATTTTCTTTTTAAGTTATGACTTTATTTTCGTAATATTATGACTTTTTTTCTCGTCAAGTTATGATTTTATTCTTGTAATTTAACGACTTTTTGTCTCGTAATATTATGACTTTATTCTCGTAATATTATGACTTTTTTTCTTGTAAAGTTATGACTTTATTCTCGTAATATTCTGACTTTATTCTCGTAATATTCTGACTTTTTTCTCGTAATATTATGACTTTTTTTCTTGTAAAGTTATGACTTTATTCTCGTAATATTCTGACTTTTTTCTCGTAATATTCTGACTTTTTTTCTTGTAAAGTTATGACTTTATTCTCGTAATATTCTGACTTTTTTCTCGTAATATTATGACTTTTTTTCTCGTAAAGTTATGACTTTATTCTCGTAATATTATGACTTTTTTCTCGTAAAGTTATGACTTTATTCTCGTAATATTCTGACTTTTTTCTAGTAAAGTTATGACTTTATTCTCGTTATATTATGACTTTATTCTCGTAATATTATGACTTTTTGTCTCGTAAAGTTATGACTTTATTCTCGTTATATTATGACTTTTTTTCTCGTAAATAAAAAAATAAAATATGCTCCAATCATAACATGGCCATGTTATGATTGGAGCATATTTTTTAGGCTAAATGCAGTACCTGTGAGGGTTTCCGGACAATATCATGTCATTGTTTTGTGTTGTTAATTGATTTAAAATTGATTGATTTATTTTTATTTTTGGCATGTTACGTCCTCCATAGCTGTCAAGCGATATATTCTAATGAGTCTGTGTGTGACATAGGAAGGGGAGTTTTTTTTATGATATGTCCCCTTTAAAATGTAAGATGTATTCTAGTCAGTACAGTGTATTAGTTTATTAGCATTTTTATTGCACTACAACCATCCTGAGTTGAAACTAAACGTACTGTGTGGATATAATCTACAGACTCAAAGCCATCTGTTGGTCTGTTCCTGCTGCTTCTACATCGTCCTATTTTAAACATCTTAAAGGATTTGACAGCTGTAAAACCCCCAGTGGTTTATATTACAGTAGTGATACAGTACGCGTGCATCCACGAGTATTATAAAGGTGTAAAGACACTGTAATCTGAGGATATGACCACATTTAGACCCAGAGACGGCTGCACACACGCCGTGTTGTCTGGGAAATTTATGAATCTGGATATTTTTGGGATGCTGGAACCAAACGATTTTTTTTTTCTGGAGGAATTGAAATTAGCTCCATGTGGGTCATTCTTAGGATTTGAAGCCGTGTGTGACTAATAGCTTCGTCTGAGCAGCAGCTGGGTGAAATGTTTATCTGCCTGCTGTATAATTACATCGGCCATGCCTCCATAGCATCCACTGGAGGAGTTAAAGGGAGACTGCACTATAAACAATATATGGTTTATAACAGGGGTCAGCAACCGTTACTATCAAAAGAGACAAATCTGTCTGGAGCCGCAAAACATTTGAGCATTATGATGAAGGTAACACAGTTTATAGTCTAAGTATATAGTATATCAGTCTAATGCAGTGAGGGCCAAAGAGACAATGTACTACGGAGTATTAGGGCCACAATGAGGGAAAAAACATCTGAGATTTTGAGAAAAAGGTCATAATACGAGAAAAAAAGTCGCAATATAACGAGAATAAAGCCATAAAATTACAAGAATAGGGTTGCCTGGTTAGCTCAGTTGGTAGAGCGGGCGCCCATGTAACAGGCTTCAGTCCTGACCGCGATGGCCTGGGTTCGAATCCGGCCTGTGGCCCTTTCCGCATCCACTCTCTCTCTCTCCCCTTTCCAAGACTCTATCCACTGTCAATAAATGCTTAAAATTACGAGAATAAAATCATAACTTTACGAGAAAAAATCATAATATTACGAGAACAAAGTCATAACTTTAGAAGAAAAAAAAGTCGTAATATAATGACAATAAAGTCATAAAATTACGAGAATAAAGTCATAAAATTACGAGAATAAAGTCGCAATATAATGAGAATAAAGTCATAAAATTATAAGAATAAAGTCGCATTATAATAAGAATAAAGTCATAAAATTATAAGAATAAAGTCGCAATATAATGAGAATAAAGTCATAAAATTATAAGAATAAAGTCGCAATATAATGAGAATAAAGTCATAACTTTAGAAGAAAAAAAAGTCGTAATATAACGACAATAAAATCATAAAATTACGAGAATAAAGTCATAAAATTACGAGAATAAAGTCGCAATATAATGAGAATAAAGTCATAAAATTATAAGAATAAAGTCGCAATATAATGAGAATAAAGTCAGAAAATTACGAGAATAAAGTCGCAATATTACGAGAACAAAGTCATAACTTTAGGAGAAAAAAAGTCATAATATTACGAGAATTAAATCATAACTTTATAAGAAAAAAGTCGTAATATTAGAGAATAAAGTCAGAACTTTAGGAGAAAAAAAAGTCGTAATATAACGACAATAAAGTCATAAAATTACGAGAAAAAAGTCGCAATATAATGAGAATAAAGTCATAAAATTACGAGAAAAAAGTCGCAATATAATGAGAATAAAGTCATAAAATTACGAGAATAAAGTCATAAAATTACGAGAAAAAAGTCACAATATAATGAGAATAAAGTCATAAAATTATAAGAATAAAGTCGCAATATAATGAGAATAAAGTCATAATATTATAAGAATAAAGTTGCAATATAATGGGAATAAAGTCATAAAATTATGAGAATAAAGTCGCAATATTACGAGAACAAAGTCATAACTTTAGGAGAAAAAAAGTCATAATATTACGAGAATAAAATCATAACTTTATAAGAAAAAAGTCGTAATATTAGAGAATAAAGTCATAACTTTAGGAAAAAAAAAGTCAGAATATTACGAGAATAAAAACAGAAGTAAACATTTTACCTGCAAAACTTCAGCATGTTAACATTGTCTCTGATGTTAGCTTTTTGCTCAAAGCACCATTGTGTGAAAGTGCATCCTCACAGAGCTGCTAGCAGGCTGTGGACTCTTGTTTTGATTGCATAATGTTGTAAATAAGGACTCTTTCTCGGCGTGAAATAAAGCCTTAATGTACACAGCAGCAAATTATCAGATTTGTTTTAAATTAACAGCTTTAACAGACAAACCAAATCAGGATCTGACCTACAGTTGCACCAAAAACACACGTCTGAGCTGTTTACAGCTGCTCTCTCGGATGCCACAAAAGCCACATTGATTCCGCACAAACACACACACTCTGATGTCATAGCGCGAGTAGCCGCCATGTTGGAGCCAGGCGGTCCTAGGAGGAGAGACGGAGCGATTACATAACAGCAGCAGACCGAGGAAGGATGGAGGAGCACATTGTTGAGAGGAGACAGGATGGAGGAAACTGTAACTTCACATCCTCTATTAACAGTTTTTAATTAGGCATTCACAGAAAAGCAGACGCTCCTTAAAGAGGACGAAGCTGCTTTTTGTTTCACTGTGACTAAAGATATTTGTTGCCATCTCCATCTGCTGCTCCTCCGTCACGCTGCATATATTGATGACTATAATTCAGCCAATTAGATCCAATCTGGAGCTCTGACGTCACAGCTCGGGGCCCTGATGACTCAGGGGAGGTGTGGCAGGATGATGTAAAGACTCAAACACACACTTAAACACACACACACACACACACACGGTCTATAAATAGCGCTCGACATCAGGCTGGAGATTCACCACAAACACAACAAAGTGAAAACATGCTTTTAAAAGACGGAGTATTTTGCGTCAAAAACGTTATTTTAAGCCGAGCGATCACTCAAAGCTCTGCAGGTAATTAAAATTTTAATGAATTTGTTGCTATGACAACGCAGCCGTGATAGCAGTCGGTGATGAATTTAGCTTCATCGTGGATTGCTCTCATCGGTCCACAGAGGTCTTAAAGGAGCACAACCGTGGCTTTATCACGTTTAGTATTTTTACATCAAACCATTTTGACTTTATTTTGTCAGAGGCTCTGAAAAGGGGAGATTTTAGAGTGAAGATACTGGTATCATATGAAACTAGAAAACCTAAAGAATCCATCGGTACCAACCATGAGATACTAGCTTGTCGGGAAGGAGGATAAATAACGCTCCAAACTTGCTCTACATTTCGCTGAAGAAAAATTGTCATGGCTATTTTCAAAGGGGTCTCTTGACCTCTGACCTCCAGATATGTGAATAAAAATGGGTTCTATGGGTACCCACGAGTCTCCCCTTTACAGACATGCCCACTTTATGATGGTGTATTTGAATATTTCTGCATACTGGAGTCCCTAAACAGTCTTTGAATTACATAAATTGGGTTTCACTATAAAGCTGAGACTCTTGTGGATCCAATGAGCCCAACTGGATTCATGTGTGATGATGTTAGTCCCCAAAGGAGACATTTCATTGACCTCAATGTATAAAATGACCTGTGGTGACCTCTAGGATAATCACAGCCTCATGAAACTCTACAGCCACAAACTAGAGACCTAGAGCATTCAGAGGATGGATGGATCAAACTAGAGACCTAGAGCATTCAGAGGATGGATGGCTTTCCTAGCTAGATTGATCAATAAGGGGGTTTCTGAGCAGTTCACACAACAGAAGTGCTCGCCATCAAATTGCCGAATAATGCAATTCTTGCAGAAATCTCCAAATGTCAAAAGTTTTTGATCCCAAATCAAGCATGGCTTTTTCTCTGGTGTTCCTCAGGGTCTTGGTGTCTTAATGTGGTATTTTGGAGGGATTATTGATCATTTTTATCAGTTCTCCAGTGGTAAAAAATGGTTAAATTTAGCACCAAATCTGTGTAACAAATGGTATCAACCCAAAAATTGCTGCAACAACTTAAGAGACATAATAGAACATGGGGATGAGCATCAAATACTTCTATCATAATGTGTTGCATGTCAAATTAATCTCCAGGTTCCCAGCTTTCAGATGATGCACACCACTTCTATGTGACATCTATTGTTGACCTGCTATCCCCCCCCTAAAGACCCCTTGGACCCCCATAAAAAAAGACTAAAATGTCTCTCTGAAAAAGAGGGGTGGAGTGGAAAAGGTTAAGGATGTACAACATTTTTGAACAGTGGAAAATATGGAAGCCATTATACCCCCATTTTCTTCCTGTGATTATGAGTATTGTGCATTGTACTCCACCCTCATATCCATAATCACATAATAGCTCCCTCTGGCTAATTATGGGCTTTACACAACAATTTATAGCATATTTACAAGTGGAAGCATCTCTCTGGAGAGCTACAGATGGAGCCACTTTAATAACACATCTGACATTTCAGCGTTAAGATTTACATGTTTATTTAAATGCAATTAAATGGAGCCACATTTGCACAGTCCTTTCTTTGTGCTTGAAAATACCGGGGCAGATTTTTAATCATCAGTTTAGACCCGCAGGACAGATTAAACTCACCGGTCTAATGAACTGGGGGGGTCACCTTTAGAGGAGGCACACATTAGTTATCATGAGTACTCACATTTCCTTGCAGAGGACTCCGATTCGCTGGTTCTCTGAGCTGCTGCGCTCTTTCGACAGACCGAGCTCCTCCTGGTATTTGGAGTTCTGCTGTTTTAAAGCCTCGAGCTGAAGAGGAACAAACACAGGAAGCATAAGTCTTCTCTTCTGCACATCTTAATAATACATTCACAGATAAAATGTTGTTGCACTTAAGCCCCATTCGGACTGGATTAATTTCTCTAAGGGGTGATTTTACCTGCGCTAGTCAGTGATTTTTAATCCCACCCGGAGCATGCAGGTACGTTTTCAGCCCCACCCCAGTAATAATTACAATCGCAGTTACTGATTCGGTGAACTGGCTGTTCCTCTTGTACTTTAAATCCCATCCGGATCGACGTCCTTGTGTTTTAAAGAGGAATTAGTGTTGACACGATACTGGAACTTCTGACTTTGACACAAAACCTTGAATAATATCGATATTCAATACTATTTTCAATACCAAAGGAAAGAAAATGACACATTAAGGGCATAAAACTTTAGATTTTTGTGTGTAAATTCGCTGTCAGAGAGCAGAAAGCGCAGCTAGTAACCGTGTATCGATACTACGGGTAGTGAGCATTGAAACCGTTTCAAATATTCAGTATTGATACGTACCGATACGTCAATATTTTTGACAACACTTGATCCATTATGACAGAAAAATTGAAAGCCATCAAGAAAACAAGTCATCAAATGTGCTGTTGCAATGTGAACTACAGGTAGGTATTCTCTTTTCAAATATCTATTAGTAATTCCTATTTGCAGTGTACCCGTGGACGTACAGACAACTATCACTGGATTACTTTGAGACAGAAGAAAATGTAAAAACATGAAGATTCTCAGGCGAGTTCTGCCGCGTCTTTTTTCTATAATTTTGGAGCGGATTTATAGGACGTTTATTTGCGACGGACATTAGAGAATCACACTGAATGATATCAATATGTTTCATGTTTGTGTGTTCAGATTTGACGGCGTTATGAATCGGAGAAGAAGTACGATTTTGGACTCAAAATCTCCTCATGCGGTATCTTTGTCTCCCGCTCAACTCTGCTGTAAAAACAGCTGTTTTAAGTCTTCTGTGCATCTGGAGGGAGCTGGTTAAAGTCTACAAAATGCACCCTGATTTCTTGATTGCTCGTTTAGTATATAAAAGTCCAAGATGACTTCTTATTCCCAGTCCAAAACCCAGAAGATATTCAATGTATTTATATAAGACAAAGAGAGGCAGGAATCCAGCAAGTGTTTGACATTTTTGCTTGAAAATGTATTTAACAATTAATCAATTATTAAAATAGTTGTCGACTGGGGCGACCCCGAAGTTTAGGGGTCAAGACGTCGACGACAAAGAGTATAGAAGCAAAGAGACGAAACTCTGGTGCGTTTTTGACAACAGCCGCTAGATGGCGCTGCGGAAGCCGCCCATTTTGGACTGAAAACGCCAATGAGTCTGTGGCCGTGGACGGGTAAAGAGACGTCTGTAAATCAGAGGATCTTTGTTTTGTTGTTGAGGTAAATCAATTTCTTTTACTGGGATCCGGTAGACGCTTTCAGTCCAAAATGGCGGAAGCATAGCTCTGCTGCTGGGCGCTGATGTTGCAATGGAATGAACAATTGACTTTCACTTTCACTTTCACATACGTTATACGTTCTTTGCCTACGATGAACCAGGTCTCAGGTTTGAGTCTGGTCAGAGACCTTTGTTGTGTCTCTCTCTCCTTCATCTCTATACTGTCTGTAATAACAGACTTTCTCTGTCGCCCCTCTGATCAGTTAATCAATCACCATAAACATATATTCAACATCATATTCACATATCCCGTTTAAAAGCTTTTACATCAGAGGTAAAGCTGCACTCAGACAGAAGAGAAATTCTGGGTCAGTTAATTCTTAAAATACACAACGCCTTGATATATATTTGTGATGAGTCAGCGGACGGCAGAATGGGTTCAATGAGCCACGTGAAACTAAAAATAAAAGCCCGGAGACGTCACAACTTCTTTACCTCATGCAAACTTTTCTCATTCAAGTCAAGACATCTGGGACTCCAAAAAAAACACCCCACATCTCATAAATCATCAAATTGACACGTGCAGCGCTGCGATCTCCGCAGCTTTAAAATAGCAATAGTCAATAATTAATTAACGCTTTCAAATCAATGCCGACTGAATGCTGCAGCTGGCTTCAGATAAAATAAAACAAAAAAAAAATTAAAAATGTGTAAGGATTCACACTTAAAGCCGTCTGCAGCATGTTTCTGTTTGTACAATAACATCAACATCTTTGCATGTGAGTTTCTGACTTTAAACACCTCCAAAGTGAGATAAAGTCAGCAGAGCGTGCTCACCTACACATGTAAACATACAGAAACATCTGCTCTGGTCACAAGCACAAAATTAACACCAAAAAACAATCATTTAGGAGAGCTAATTAGAGACAAATTAACACCTTCTCTTCCTGCATGCACAGCTGCACTGATCAGGTTTGAACCCCCGTGCCAGACCCCAAAGCAGACCATCCTACCTGGTAGTGAGGCGAGTAGATGTTACTGGAGTAACCCTGATGCAGAGCAGCTATGTCCATGCCTGCACAGCTCACCACCACTGCCGGATTTCGACCCAAGTATGTTCACCTGTTTAACAACAGCAGCGTTGTTGTTGCTATGTCACCCCTCTCTGCTCTACAGCATCACATGCAGAGACTAAAACAAGCTGGGCATCAATAAACCATCAGCTCTCATCCCCCGCCGTGCACGGCTGCGAGAGGGAAATGGAGAGCGTGTCGCCTCAGCAGCCTCTCTCTCTCTCTCTCTCTCTCTCTCTCTCTCTCTCTCTCAGTTGGGTTAAAGAAGCTGAGCACTTCCGTTATGTAAGCCCGACCAGAATAAGCTCCTCCCAGACCCCCCCCCCCCACCTCCATCACTTCAGCTTTCTGCTCCTCAAAATCTTGTTTCCTCTCACTCTACAACACCGTACGTACTCACTCCTCTAAGAGACTCACCTTCCATTCACAGTGTTTAACATGAATCACAGCACAGAGAGGAATCAGCTGCTTTGTTTTACACTGCGAGGTGTGATAACAGCAACAAAACCATTCAGATTCTAGTGTTTCATACTGTTATACTGATGAGTTGTAGCGTCTGTACGCAGACGATCAAACTATGTTCATTACCAATTAATAATTTGGTCTGAAAAAAATGTTTTTTACAATTTAAAACTAGCAATCGATTAATATATTTAATTAATTGCAAATGAATCACACATTTCTTATCTGTGCAAAATGTAGTATTGAGTGTTTAATACTCTTATCAACATGGGAGTGTGCAAATGAGCTGCTTTATGCAAATGTATGTATATATTTTTACTGGAAATGAGTTAACAACACAAAACAATGACAAATATTGTCCAAAATGCTCACAGATACTGCATTTAGCATGAATCCTTCCTGCAGCTGTCAGACTCCACAACCAGCACAGCTCCCAGTAGACCACTTACACACCAAAAACTGTACTATACTGTACACTGACACTGTGCAATGTCATCACTACTACTACTCAGGTGTAATCCATACTGTGCAATATTCATTCTCACTGTGCATTGTATTAATAGTCTGGTAACAGTCAGTACTCTTTATATTATTCCTATTTTCATATTTCGTTTCACTTTTGTTTTGCTTTTTGCACCGTATTGTATCTTGCTTTTTGTTTTTTACTGACGCTTCTTGTTTTTTTGCACTATCCCCTTTGCTGCTGGACTAATAAAGGAATATCTTATCTTATCTTATCTTATAAAACAATATGCTCCAATCAAAACATGGCAAACTGCAGCCCAACAGGCAACAACAGCTGTCAGTGTGTCAGTGTGCTGACTTGACAATGACTTGCCCCAAACTGCATGTGATTATCATAAAGTGGGCATGTCTGTAAAGGGGAGACTCGTGGGTACCCAGAGAACCCATTTACATTCACTGATCTGGAGGTCAGAGGTCAAGGGACCCTTTTTTAAAATGGCCATGACAGTTTTTCCTCGCCAAAATTTTGCGTAAGTTTGGAGCGTTATTTAACCTCCTTCACCAACAAGCTAGTATGACGTGGTTGGTACCAACAAGAGGCTGATTTCAAGTCAGCCATTCATTAACTAATGCAATGTTGTGTTCGGCCAAGCATACGCACGCACGCACGCACGCACGCATGAATGCACGTGCAGGATTACATCACAATTTACAGCAACACGGCTGAGCGGAGAGAAGAAGCAGATGTGAGAGTTTCTGCTGAATAAATCACAACGTGTGTTTGTTTTCCTCCACAGAGACGAAACTCCTGTTCTCTCTCTCTCTCTCACTCTCTCTCCCTCTCTCTCTTTGTGTAGAAATGGGAAAGAGAGAGAGTATGACATGTAACAGAGCCGGTTATATGGTGTACGTGCGCTGTAACCACTCGGCGCTCAAGCGTTTTTCATTTTTGATGACGCATGACGGACACATGATTCTGACCCTTCCCGTTTTAAAGCAGGTATATTTAACGTATATTGTCTGTTGTTCATTCCAACCTTTAAAGCAACAGTGTGGAGGATCTGGCGTTATCTAGCGGTGACGTTGCAGATTACAACTTTATTATAACACTATCGACTCCAGCCCAAACAGGAAAAGTTAACAGAGTTTGGTTTGTCTGTTCTGGGCTACTGTAGAAACATGGTGGAGCAACGAAACGGAGATCTTCAGGTTTAAACATTTCAGTTAGTGATACCACTTCTATCTTATGCCTATAATGATCAATTGGAAATTAAATTCCCTGTGACAGAGCAGAAAAGAACAATTTCATGGAGAAAGGGTCATCTTTTCTGTTCATTCTGACAACACTGGTACAGAGGTATTTATTTGGGGTGAATATTTTCACACTAATATAACTCACAGTTAAAACTACGGACTGCAAAATGACTAATATTAAATAAATAAATAAATAAATACCCCAAATAGTAACGCTGTATTTTAACCCTCCTTATTTATAATTTATAGACAGTATAATAAATTATTTAAACACACTATGATGTGGTTGTAAGCAGACATAAGCACATTTTTACGTGCTATTATTACTTATTATATGTATTTGTCAACAACTAAAACTCCTCCTGTGAAACATCTTCAACTGGTTGATAAACAATATAAATAATAATATAATACAATAATAATACAAAATATGTCTTCACATCTATATCTATATATTATATACATACATATGTATATATATAAATTGTAAATATAACAGAAATATATAAATATATAATATATCATATTATAGTTATATTTACAAATGTATTAATTTATTACATGTGTAATATGTTGTAGTGTTTCATTCAAATTATATATATTTAATACAACAAATATGCACATGTTATATGTTTACTAATTTATTTTTTTAATAAGTGTGTAATATATTGTAGCGTTTTGTTGCATCATGTACTATAATACATTTCTATATTTTCTATATTTAACGAACATTGAATATCATTATTGATACTATTAGTTTACAAGTACAATACCAGTTGTATGTGCACTGCTTAACTTGTATTTTGTTTAATAGCTCTTGTATATATTTTAATTTATACTTCTATTCTTGTTTTTATTTTACATACTTATAATTATTTATTTGTCTCTATTTTTCTGTACTTATTTCTGTCCTTGTGCTGCTAAAATCAATAAAGGCGTATCTTATTTTATCTAATTCCACCTTAAAATCAGCACCTTAGATCCCCCAGAACAGCAGGCAGAGTTACTGCGAGTTTATGTTGCAGCGCTGAAAGATGGTGCATGAAAACGGTTTATGCCATGGGATGACTAAAATAGATACAACAGCACCGAACAGAGAGCATGTTGGGTCTCTAATCTCCCATCTCTACTCCCCTCGCTGTCATGAGACCGAACATCTAGAGCTCACAAACAGCTGGAGTCACAGAGTGAACGTAGGCGAGCAAGAGGGCACCAGAGAGCCACAGACCGAGTGAGCGGCTGCAGGTGGATCGCGGTTAGAGGAACAGCTTGGATTGAAATGATAAAAATATCAAGTTACAGATGGCGGCCGAGCGGGGAGAGACGGGGAGAGACGGAGAGAGAATAAAAGAGAGTATTTCATGCGTGGCTTATTTAATGCGATGACTGGGACTCGCACGGTCACATGCGGTCAGTGTGGGGGATCCTGATGTGAATACGTAATAAAAAAACGCTGCAGGCTACTAATGCTAAACCTATGTACGTGCATGTGTGAGTCCTTTCTTTACACGTAAAGTAACACACATGCATGTGAACATAAAGCTTTGCATTTCTACACATGTTGAAGCAGTGTGCAATGATGGAGCTGCAGTAAGAGATAGATATTAAAGAGTCTGCAGGGGGTTTTATTAACCTTTTCAAAATCAAAAACACCAGAGCGAAAGTGTGAGGAATTGCTTTACCAGTGTGTTTGTCTGCTAAGCTGTAGGCGTGCCGCGGTATTCGGTGTTACCGGTGTTACGCGATGCTCGGGCATACATCGATTACATTACATCACCGTTGTTTTGTTTTTTTTAATAGAAATAAAACCCTTTTAGTTAAATTTCACACATGGTATTTACAGTCTTACCACACATTAGTTCCTGCTCACCTGTGTCTGCAGTGTCTTATTCTCATTGTTCAGCTGCTCAAACGACAGCGCCGTCCTCTCTGACTTTTCAGTAGCCTGGAAGACAAATTAATAATATTCAGCTCCTTAAATAAGTAATAAGGTGACTTATTACTCATGAAATCCTTATTTCGTAATCATATCATGTTGAGATCATGAAAATACGATGACACAAAAAACAAAGCATGTATGTCTTCTCTGCTCTGCTGTATTATCTTTCAGTCTGTTGTGTACTGCGTCTTATTGTCTGTTCTGACTCTTGACTCTTATCTCCAGAATCATTCCATAGCGGCCAAGTCTATATGAATTAATTATATGTTTTTTTATTCATATAGTAGTTTTTAATTAATATAACATCACTTTAAAGCTGTATTAACTGATTTTCTGGCCACTTGGGGGCAGCGGAAACAAGCTTTAAATGCAACACTGACGTATTATCACCTGATAAAGGTCGGAACCCGGTACTAAACGAGCCCCGGGACATAGACCGTAGTATCGATAAGCTCCGACGTTAACGGTTCTGCTATCGGTATTGGAGAAATTAAGAGAAGTGATTTCCTATTTATTTACATAAATGAAACACAAGCAATCTGTCAAAACATCTCACCAAAGTGCATCAGACACAGGTGAAGAAATGCACCATTTTCAACAGACTAGCTCGCAGTTCATCCCTCGTTGCCCCATCCACCATCACATCACATTATAGTTTATACAGTAATAGTGATTTGTTCAAAACATGACCGTTTCTTCTACTATGAATAATAGTTTATTACCTCAGCCAAGGCCAAAGGCCGGCGTTGGTTTACTGGTTTGTCTGTCTGTCTGTTAGCAGGATTACTCCAAAAGTCCGGATGGATTTGAATGATATTTTCTGGAGGGGTGGGGTGTGGCGCAATGAACGATCCATTAGATTTTGGTGGCGATCCGCATCATGATCCGGATTCAGGAATTGTTTTAAAGAACTCGGATCAGGCTGAGCATTAAAACCACAGGGTATAACACATGCGCAGTGGAACTGATGATGTATTGATGACGCGTGACCACACCTCCTTCATTCTGAGAGCAGAGAGATACGTGTGTGGATGTGTGGCGAGACATCGAGGTGCGGGAGCTGCTGGCCGTCCGCGATGAGAAAGAACAAAGTGGTAGATGACGGGATGACAGACAACGTAGTGTAACAAGGCTGCTGAATGAGAGAGGCATCCGCCGATACGTTACACGGAAACACATCGTGTTAATAACAAGCCGACCACCTCACGGTACCGCCGGCTGTGAGCTGAGATCTGTTTTTAAAGTCACGCGTTGGCGGAAGGTCTGCGCTCTTTAGTTTAATTTATTTTACACGCTAAATTTTATTTTGTTCCGCTTTAATTTGTGCACCGTGAAACCGAACCAGATTAAACAGAAAACAAACCATGGCTTGTGAAAGCACCCTTCTTACACAGAGTCATTAGATCCATTATCAATTAGAAAAGCTTAAAATCAGATAGTATAATTGAGAATGTTACAATATAAAACATCAAAATCACTCTCAAGTTAAGGCTCAAGACATTAGGACATTAGCAGTTAAAACACAGCGTGCCATAAATAGAGCGGAGAGATCGGAGGTCATTAAAAAAAGAGAGACAGCTCTTTACTGAGTCGACCGAGTCGGCCTGCAGCTCGTTCAGCTGCTTCACTTTTACATCCATTTGTGACGAGTCCCGTGAAGCGAGAGCAGAAAGCTCTGACTTTAGGGAAAGAGAACATAACACTCTCTTATAAAACTGCAAACTGATATTTCTACTGAGGTCTTAGAAGACTTATCAAACCCAAATGGGAATGAGAGTAATGTGTGCATGTGTGTGTTAGTAATGTTTTAACAACATAAAAAAAAGAAATGTGCCTGTGGCCATCGTCAGCTTCACTAAGTCTGAATGAAAGCACGCTGGAGGATTACTTTAAGGAAGGATTATTTAAAGAAAGGCTACTTGAAAGTCCCTAAAAACTTTGTGACATTTTCAGCACAACCACAAATAATGTGTTGAAATGTGTGGACAGCCAGAAGCAGACTGAGCTATCTTGGTGAGAATCAGCAAATGCCAACACGCTGATTCATCGTTACCCGACTGTTCGCTGCAGTCAGACGAGCCGAGGCTTTACTCAGAGACATTCAGGCTCTTTTGTGTGCAACAACAACAACAAGGAGGCTGGTTACAAGATGTAACGTAACACTGATTGTTTTGTGTCCCAGTCAGTATTTTCTATTATATATATATATTACTGCTGCATTAATGTTTCATTTTAACTCCTGTTATATCCTGTTGGCTAGTTTAATCTACAGCAATGCATCATGGTCTATAAGATCATCACGTTTAGAGCGTCGCTGTCCTGTGAGAACCACGTATCTCTAAAAAGTCAAACCTGTTTTCAGCTTTGTGACGATGCATTATCCAGCTGATCTAAGAGGCTTTTTAAAGAGTTTAATAGCTCAAAGGGACTATTTGTAACTTTCAGAAATGCTTGTTAACAGCGACACCTGTGGCCGTTAAGTCAATGAAAGTCAGCGTCGGGCTCGCGCTTGCTCGCTCTAAATATAACTGAACGAGCATCGCTCGACACAGTGAGGAGACACACGTCAGCTAAAAGCACAATATCACTCTATATTTCAGCTGCTTGGCAGTAATGTTAGCTGACCAGACCAAGGTCTCTCCATGAACATGATTCAGATCTGATCTTAGTGTTGGCTTTTCCTGCCTCAGTGCAGGCTGATGCAGCGGGGCTCTGTAGCGTGTCTCCCTGCTCTCTCCGCCTGCAGCCGGAGTGAACAGGGAGACACCGGCACCCGGTCGACAACGAGACGATAACGTTACTCACTGAGGAGCTCCATCACTTCACAAGACACGGGAAACCTCTGTTGGTCTGGAGGAGCTGCAGCAGTTATTTCTGCACAAACATCCACTGAACATTCACTAGATATTCTCAGAGCTAAACTAACTCTCCTGCAGTGTGGAGCGAGCGCACGTTCACGTCTAGAGGTGGAGCGAGCTGAGCAAGAACGCGCGCTGTCTGAGTGAAGGCAGGCAGGCAGAGGAGGAGAGGCAGCGGCCACACTTGAACGCGCATATGCGAGCGCGCATGTGTCCCGACCCGCTACATTTATACGCTCAGAAAGTTACAAACAGTCCCTTTAAGATGAGATAAGATAATCCTTTATTAGTCCCACAGCGGGGAAATTTGCAATGTTGTTGAACGTTAACAGCATTTTATTTGGTATGGAGGTAATCATTACTTTTATATTGTGATACTTGGATTAGGTTTCTTATTACGTTTTTTAATTAGTAATTGTATCGGACTACATTTTTAAAGTAACCCTTCAAATTTGCACGCTCTTGAGTAAATGATTATCTTTAACCTACCTGTGTCAGCTGTTTCTCTCTGCACTGACTCTCCTCTTTCAGGGTTTTAACGTCTTTCTTTGACTGCTCCACACTCTGCTCCAGTTCTGGCAGAAAAACAAAACAACATCAACTGTAACGATCATCTTCACACAGAAAACAACACTTTCTAACGAGCATAGAAGTCAGTTGAGACCCATCTGATGTGTGTTTACCTTGCATTGTCTTCGCTGTCTTCCTGCTCTCCTCCTCAGCTGTCTCCAGTTTTTGTCTCTGAAATGGAGAAACGTCGGCGTGACTCCGAGCTAATCACTCACATAGTAACATTCTTGTACCTTGAGCTAATAATGACCGGGCCCAGGAAACATGTGAGAGTTTGTGGATGAAATGCCTCTCTCTTAATGAGGCCACGTTCACGATGCCCACGAGCAAAACACCTCACCGAGGATAAAATAAAACAAATGAGGTGAAACTACAGTCACAGATTGGACCCTCGCAGACGTACACTCCATTACGGAAAGCCGTTTTTCAGGCATTATAACATTTCTGTGACACTTCAAGCGTCTTTGAGATTTTTAAAAGCGCTATATAAGTTTAATTTATTATTATTACTTCTAGAGCTGAAAGAACTTGTGGATTAACTGATTTGTTGATCAACAGAACATTAACTAACTATTTTGATAATGCATTAATGAGTTAAACCATTTTTAAGACAAAAAAAGCCAAACAAATCCACTGGTTCCAGCTTCTTAAATGTGAGGAGTAACTGACTCGACACTTCACTTCATAAAGAACATTTACTATATTATATCATTGTATGGTTATGTCCATATTTTTTACATGGATCCATGTCTTCTAAAAGAATCATCAACTGGTGAGGATGACTTTTAGCCTTTATTTTGACTGTCATGAAGATTTATTTATTATTATAGAATTATTTATGTATTTATTTTTATTATTTTTCAAATGTATTTTGATTTAAATTGCATTTATTCATTTATTTTTGCATTTATTTATTTATTGTTGGACTTATTTTTTTATTTATTTTTAAATGTATATATTTATTTATGTATTTATTTATTTATTTTTTATTTTTTTTATTTATTTTTCCCTTTGCATTTCACCCCTTATTAATTTCCCAAAACGTGTTTATTTAAACAGAAGAGTAAATAAATAAGGGCATTAATGCGAATATAAATAGATTTTTTTAAAAAAAGCTAATTATAAGAGAAATATCAACTTATGTCACATTTTAACAATTAATTAATGGCTACATTTATTTTAATATTATTTTTGCAACATTTAATGACATATTTATTTATGGAGTAATTTATTTATTCATTTATTTTTTATTTTGGCAGGTTCCGTCCTCCATAAAAAGTGACTTGGGCACTGAGACCGACGTGTAAAACTGCCATCACATTTACGTAACGAGGTGCACGTCTACATAACAGAGACGTATGTATAAAAACAAAACAAATGCATCACTTTAACAGATAGTTGCAGCCAGAGATTCCCTGTCTACATCGTCACAGTCTCTCTCTTCTCTGTTTATTTGTGATTTATTAAGTACTGAGCTTCCTCCTTTCTTACCAGGCTGGTTAGCTGCTGTTCCAGCGTGCTCTTATCTTGCTGCACAGACTGAAGCTCTTTCTGTTTGCTCTCCACGTCGACACTCAGCTCGCTGATCTGTCGGGGACACACGGTATAGAACATACATGTACATCTGAGTAGAGCCATAAATTATGCATCACAAACAGAAATGACACAAAGCTTTACATCCTGCCATAAGTTATACGATAATGATGAATAATCCATTTTTACAAGCGGAGGATATCATGTACCTTTTTCTCCTGAGACTGTGCCTGGGCCTTGAGGCTGCTGATCTGCTGCTGGGACAGAGACGCAGCGTCCTCCTTCTGCTGGGACGCCCGGAGCCGGAGCTGGAGGTCGGCCACCTCCCTCTCCAGCTCCATGATCCTGGAGCGCTCAGACACCGTGGCCACCTGCAGCAGGAAACGTGGAGAAGGAGACATGAAGGCACAGAAGAGGAGACAGAGGAGTAGTAGTGGGTGGTGTAGTGTGACCCAAATATGAGTTTTAACCGGATTATATTTGAGATTCAACTCCATCAAAATAACTAAAGTTTTCAGCCACAGTGATGTAATTTGATTCACTGTGGAAATCAATGATTATTTAAATTTTTACTGAATTTTAGATTGATAATTTATGTCTATAAAATATCAGAAAAGTGAAAAGAAAATTATTATTATTATTATTATTTGTTTATTATTTCTATTATTAAACTGTTTTATTTGGGGGTTTTTTAATTATTTTTTAATCAATTTAATAATTTATTTATTTTTCCATTTTATTCTCTATATATATTTGTTTATTTAACAGGGACAATGGACAGTCATTAACTAGAAGCACTTTCCATTTAAAAACATTGCATCTTAAAAAAATTAGATGAAATACTTAATGTTAAGGACATTTTTGGTTAATGGTCACATGATACTTTATGTTTCAGCCATGAATTCAACTGTGATTGAAAACAGGACAGATTATTAAATGTGCATATATTTTATTTGTTTATGGTTTAGGTTGTTGTTGTTGTTGTAGTCACAATAATAAAAAAAATGGAAAAGTGAAAAAGTATTATTATTTTGATTTTATAATTTTAATTTATTTTTCTATGTCATTATTATTGTTATTATTATTTTATTTGTTTATTTAAAATTTAATTAATTGATTTTTATTTTATTTTATAATTTAAATGTTTATTTTTCTGTTTTATTATTATTATTATTATTATTATTACCTTTTTTTCTCCTTTGTTTTTCAAAATAAAGTTACTATCTGCTATTATATGTACATATTATTTTATTTCTTATGGTTTAGGTTGTTGTAGTAATTTTTTCTTTCGTTTTTGTTAATAAATTCCAAAGCATATTTTTAAAACCAATAAAATTTGATCACAAAAAAAAGTAAAACCAATAAAAACAACATTTTTACTCTATATTAGAATAAAGCTATTTAAGTATGACTCCTGAACATTTCAGTATAATAAAATAAATAAACTAAAAGGACACCCCTACATCTGGACAGAAACCTGAGCATTACTAATTGATTTTTTGGATCTGAAACACACGCAAGAAAAACCCTGAGCCTGTAAACCTCATATCGTCCTTCTAATATCTAAACAGGCTAAAATAAAACTTATTTTGAATGGATACAGAAGGAGAATCCTCTCCACAGGAGGACCAGAGAAACGTTTCAACCACCGACAGAGACTCTGGTGCAAGTCGGGACTCATCATCTTATTCCAGGAGAAAGACGAGTCAAAGCTTCTGGTTAAACGATAAAGGAGAGCAGTGTTCTACATTTTTCTTATTGTCAATAAATCCCATGAAAAGACCAAAACCAACAATGAATGTATTATCTGTGTATGAAAGCCTGATATATCTTCTTCTTCCTCTGTGTCATTCAGGCAACAACCTCCGGGTCTGAGAAGTGAAGCCAATGCTGAAGTGCCTTAAACCTGCATTCTGTCTACCAGCCAGCAGGGGGCGACTCCTCTGGTTACAAAAAGAAGTCTGATTGTATAGAAGTCTGTGAGAAAATGAGCCTACTTCTCTCTTGATTTATTACCTCAGTAAACATTGTAAACATGAGTTTATGGTCTCAATCTCTAGTTTCAAGTCTTCTTCAATACAGCATGATGTTCATTTAGTAAATGATGGTCCTATTTAGAGTCAGATAGACCATAAAGCAGGGGATGCTTTAAGGCGGGGCTACCTTGTGATTGACAGGTCGCTACCACGGCGGGGAGTTGTCCGTGTTTTCGTCTTACAACTTTAACCCTTTCACAGTGTGTTTTCACTTCATGAAAGTTAATTATAACCTTTTTGGTCACCTAAAACATTTCTTATTTGGCGACGGCCAAAATGCCAAACTTGAGGCTTGAAAACCGTAGCTCTCAAACCAATATAACGTAACAGTGACTACAGCCGCTTCTTATTAGTTCCATTAAAAACACATAAATGAGCCATGATTTGTTGACAGTAATGTAAATTACCTGTAATCAATGCAGCGTCATAATTAGTAGCCTCGTTACTTCTGCACTGACCACGAAAGATGGACGATTTTTAATAGAATAGAGCATCACTGAGGATAATTTCTATCCCGAAATAGTAAGAAGATTGTATTATATGCAGTAACGTTTAAGTTTATGTTCTTCCACGAATGTTATTTTTCTGGAGAGCGTACCAGCTTTAAAATGCAAGATTTGCTCATGGAGTTTGGTGAACAGATGCTAAATCAGCGTGTGGCTCACACTGTTGCACTGGGTGACATTCATCCTTCGTCACCATGATTCATGAACATACACACTGTAGTTTATTTAGACTCAATCCCTCATACACCGTCCCGCTGTCACTAACTGGAGCACCACATGTGGATTAATCCGCCGCTGAAAATAGTCCCCAACAAAATGCACTATTTCCTCCTGTTTGTTTGATAAAAAACTAAAGTGAGCAGCTGTTTTAGGAGGTTTTTTAAACCTGAAACTATATATTTGTGAGCTGTTTTTTAAAGTTTTACATCTTTAGTGTTTGACAGACAGGAAAAGTATTAAAAGACAGACTAATACGTTGTTGGTTTTGGTCTTTTCATGGGATTTGCTGCAGAAGAAAAATGATGGCTGGCATCGTCAAAAGCACAGGCATTTCCAGACTATCTTTTAAAACAAATGCATGCACACATGCATCATTTTCAGAGAGATAGACCTGGAGATTAGAAAAGCTCAAGGCCGATGAGATGGTAATGTCCCAATATACGGGCTAATCGTGGACAACCTGTGATAAATCTGAGAATTTGCATAATGTTTGCACGCCGTGGTTCCCTCAATATATGCTGTGTCATCGTTATTAAACCCACTGGGGGTTGAAAAGCACATCACTCAGTCCTGCTGTGGGACTGGGGCTGCCAGCATTACCCTAGTGTCCTCTAAATCCCTCTGGAGTTTTTCAGCTTTGGTCTTTTCAAAGAGCAGGCTCTGCTCAAGCTCCTTTATGTGGGCATGCTCCAGTCTGGTCTGCGTCTGTTAGTAAGAGAGAGCAGGAAGAGAAGGAGAACAAACACCAATGCAACACTGACATGCCAGCTTTGTGTGCCACGAAACAGAAGATTAAAGAGAAGGGCCAGTAAGTAAGAAAGCTCTGACGGTCTCCAGCATTTGTGAACAAAGGAAAAGATTGTTATTCTGCTCTGACGGGAATATCAGGAGTTAATGATCTCAATCATCTCATTCTGACTTTCCATCTTCTGTTTAACACTTGTTTGCTTGTATTCCAGCACTTTGAAGGAGGCTAATTTCCTCTGAAGAGTGAAGAAGATGCAGACAAGAAAAGGAAGATGGAGGCATGTAAGAAGACTGAAGGCGAGGCAAGACAAACACAGCTTTCAAGAACAGGCATGTGACGAGAGGATGGTCGTGTAAGTGGAAGAATCTGAGAGGAAGATGGTGAGTGAATTAAGCATGAATGAATAAATGAAAGGAGCAGGAAGAATCTGAACAAGAAATCAGATGAATGATTCACAGAGTGCAGCAAAAAGGGAAAAACCTCAGACAGAATGATTGATTGAATCATCAGTTCTTACTTTTTAGATGAAAATGCAAAGCGGCAGAGTAGCATTTTAAAGTCACTAAACAAAATATGAACAGAGCAAGTAGAAACAAAAGAGCTCAGCTGCTCATTAGAACACTCGTTAACAGGAGGGCTTAAAGGGAGAGTTTGGGTGTTTCTCAGTGTACCAGCACGGGAGCAAAGCAACGTACTGCTGTGGACGGATTTTAGACACCTAAAAAAATAAATATCAGTTTAAGTTTACGCTATATTTAGAATATTTTCACCCCTGTACCTCGCCATCAGACAGCCCTTTCCGACGGGAACTGATGCCGTTATCCATGCTCTCTTCAAAGCCACCAGACTCCATTCACAAAAACAGTAATTTTACCTCTCAAATCACAAGAGTTGCTGGTCTACCGCTGCCTCCATCGGTCAGTTGGTTTTCTGTTATGGCGTGACTTTGGTGTTTTAAAGATAGAGATGTTCCAATAACATTTTTTGATTGCCTTGAACCTTGATTTCTGGTTAAACATGTTGATTTTTTTTCTGGGTTAATAAATGATGGTATCGGATCGGTGCACAGACTGAGGTACTCGCCGATACCCGATCCCGAATTTTGGGTTGTGTCAGACGCTTTTCCCGATAACACAAACGAACGAACCGATTGAAGCAGCGGTAGACCGGCAACTCCTGTGTTCTGAGAGATAAAATTACTGTTTTTGTGAATGGAGTCTGGTGGCTTTGAGAGAGCATAGATAACGGCTTCAGTTCCCGTCAGAAAGGGCTGTCTGATGGCAAGGTGTCTATTGCTTTGCTCCCGTGCTGGTACTGGTACTTTGGTTTCTCCAAACTCCATCTACTGTAGGTAATACACTGACTATGGAGAAGTACCTCATACAACCCTACTTATAAACACCTGAACTATCCCTTTAATGTAAAATAAGTTATTCAACTATCCATCTAGTTTGTCAATAATTCACACGTGAATTTCATAAATTAATTCAGCCTGACGAGAGGGAGCTTTAGAGCCGGAGTGAGTGAGAGAATATGTTTAATTGAGAACCAGATTATATAAGCAAACGTTACCTCCAGGTCTCCTCTGGTGATGCAGGCCTCTTCCACACTAAACTGCAGATCTTCCACTTTTCTGTCAAACGGGGACAATCAAAAAATGTCCTCAAAATGTACATATTATATAGTCAGTGAGACATAAAAACAATGTCAGACCTGTTGTCCACTGCCCTGACTTTAATGGCGTCCGTAAGCAGAATCATGTGCAGGCTACAGGTAGAGTCAGACTACATCCACACTAATACCTTTTCATTTTAAAATGGCGTTTCAAAACAAAAACGATGTCCGTCCAGATGAGCGTTTTAGGGCCGTTTCAGAATTAATCTCCATCCACACAACCACACCTGAGAAGGCATATCACATGACCAGTCATGTCATCAACACGAAGCAGCGCGGTTGGTTGTTCAGTAGCAGAAAATACTACGAAGGAAGAACAGCAATGGCGAGGTGGAGCTCTTACTGAAAATAACACGCGAGTATGAGGCGTTCAACGCTTGTTTTCTTCCGGAAAAGGTTCATGTTATAGGGGCGAATCAGGGAAGAACACGTTGTGACTGATAAAACCCAATCAAGAAGTAACCGTGGGGTCTGCGTCATCGTGTTTAAAGGTCTCCGTTTCGGTCAGTCCAGACTAAAACGCAACCCCGGAGTTTTAAAACTAAAACGGGGTCGGCAGCGTTTTCAAACATCGTTGTTGTAGAGGCTGGAGTCGTGTGGACGATCGGCATAAACGTATTAGTGTGGCTGTAGCCTCGGATTCACCTCTTCTCCTCCTCCAGCTGGTTGAGCAGCTCCACTTTGTCTCGATCTGCCGCCTCCACCAGCGAACGCAGCTGATCCAACTTTGCCTCCATCTCCACTGCGTACTATAAACACACAGAATGAAGAACTCTTCGAGTTGTCTTGGTGAACGCACACCAAAGATTAGGTGGCAATGACTGCACATTAAGCTCCAATCACAGACATTTAGACCAGAGAACAACAGCTGTCAGTGTGTCAGTGTGCTGTCTTGACTATGACTTGACCCCAAACTACGACTCATGGGTACCCAGAGAACCCATTTACATTCACACATCTGGAGGTCAGAGGTCAAGGGACTCCTTTGAAAATGGACATGACAGTTTTTCCTTGCCAAAATTTAGCGTAAGTTTGGAGCATTATTTAACCTCCTTCATGACAAGCTAGTATGACATGGTTGGTACCGATGGATTCATCAGGTTTCCTAGTTTCATATGATACCGTATGTTCACTTTAGCTTTAAAACTGAGCCCGCTACAACCTAAAAATCACAAGTTGCATTAATGCGTTAAAGAAATTAGTGGCGTTAAAGCGAATTTGCTTTAACACGTTACTATCACGTTAACTTTGACAGCCCTAATATCATCATTTGCCTGTGTTCTGTGTTGACGTATCTGACCTGATCCCGTCCTTTCCTCAGCAGAACCATCTCCTGCTGCACCTCTCCTGAATGGCTCACAGCCTTCGCCACCTCGCATCTCTCCAGGTCTCGCTCCAATAGCAGCTGTTCGATGTGCTGCTGCTTCTCCTTCAGAGCCTCCTGCAGCGCCGTGGTGCCGGAGATCTTACGAGCGTACCGAGCAGATGTCTCCGTCAGCTGGAAAGATTTAAAACTCATGTTTGATAGAAAATCCAAATCTTCACTTCAGCTTTGACTCTCAGTAAGGTTTTGGGGATGTATTTTGTGACCCCGTAGCGTTGGATAGTCTCACCAGTCCTGCTCGGCTGGGTTTGCCGCTGATGGAGGAGGTGGCGGAGCTGAGTGAGCTGATGGAGGAAGCACTCGGGCTCCTCTTGAGGGTGGACTTCCTCCGTGAGCTCTTCGCCTTGGTCGGCGTGGTGCACGGGAAGCCGATGCGCGTCACCTTGTGGGCCGGAGCAAACAGGCCGTACCTGGGCATGCACTGGAAGTATCTGAGAGGAGAACAGGCACCAACTGAACCCTCAGCACTGACAGCTGCTTTAGGAACATTTTCTTTACGATGTATGATTGTGTTAAAACAGATATTACACATGTGTCCTTTGTTACCTGGTCCCTGCTACAGCTCCATCATTCTTGCCAAGCGGTTCATCTAGTTCCACTCCACACCACTCCCCCTTGGCAAAGTCTGTCTCTCCCAGAAACCGCACCACTCCTGCCTTGTTACCACCAACCTGCACACAAAACCAAAAAGAATCAAAATAACTTTGATTGACTGTGCTCTTGATTTCTCTATTAGCAAGTAAAGGACCGATATGTAATATATTTACAGTAATAAATCATAAAATGACCATGATATGTCATCAGAGATTGTATTTTCGTCTGTTTTTGCCGGCTGCGGGCGGCTCATCTAGGGGATGTGCCGTGTGTTGCCTATTTTTTTCCACAAGATGCGCCCAGTTCTCAGCCAAAGTAGACGGTGGAAACGATCTGTTGATGGCTGACAGTGTGGACGCCACACACGTGTTCAAGCAGCTGCAGCCGCGCTGCTCTAACCTGTTAATATGGGCACTGAAATGAAAAGTAAAAGGGCTCTTTGCGACGAACGGCGGTAGCCTGTACGTAACCGAAGACATCTTGTGTGGGTGTGACGTAGTTTATCGGGTGTTGTATCTCCCTTGTGTGTGTGTGTAATGCAAAATCCACGCCATAGCCGAACGTGATACAGCGATGAAACCGGTATACCGCCCAACACCACTTCTAACGTGTGTTTTCGTGGAAAAAAAACGGGGTTTGGAGACCTCATCTGGGATTCATCCTGATGAAAGATCTTTTAGTGTGTGACCTCCTGTCGCCATGAAAACCACAACGACTTAAAGGGACTGCTTGTAACTTCTTACACGTATAAATCATTGCGGGTCGGTGTCCCATGCGCGCTCGCGTGTGGCTACGCTGTTCAGACTCAGACTCCAACACAAACTACACGGAAGCACCAAAACCTCTTGGTTGTATCTAGTGAAGCCCGTCTGTTAAACAGTGTTGGCCGCGGTCGGAGGACGCGGGGGAGACCGTAGCTTTGGTCTCCAGGACCGGAGTCTCTGCTCCTCTGCTCCTCTGCTCCTCTGCCAGCCTGCCTGCCTTCACTCACACACCACGCTCGTTCATCACTATTTCGCTCCACTCTCACGTGCATGCTGCTCACTCCACACTGCAGAAGAGTTAGTTTAGCTCTGAGAATATCTAGTGAATGTACAGTGGACGTTTGTGCAGAAATAACTGCTGCAGCTCCTCCAGACCAACAGAGGTTTCCCGTGTCTTGTGAAGTGACGGGGCTCCGCAGAGAGAAACGTTATCGTCGCCGACCAAAACTTCGGCGTCTCCCCTGTTCCCTCCGGCCGCGGTCGGGAGGCTGAGGCAGGAAAAGCCAACACTAGGATCAGCAGTGATTCATGGAGAGACCTTGATCTGCTGAAATATAGAGTGATATTGTGCTTTTAGCTGACGTGTGTCTCCTCACTGTTTTGAGTGATGCTCCTTCATGTCTATGTAGAGCGAGCACAAGCGCGAGCAACAGGACGCTGACTTTAGTTGACTTAACAGACACAGGTGAAGCTGTTAACAAGACATTTCTGATTCTTACAAAGAGTCCCTTTAAAGACTCCTGAAGACAGCACGTTGTGTTGTGTGAACAGTACAGCCACTTTGAAAGTAGTGTTGAACTTGTTTCTTACCAGCACGCGGTCTGCCAGCCGCAGCTCCCTCCTCTTCTTCATGGATTCGGTGTCGGAGACGTTAGACACCGACTCGCTGGATGTGAGCATTCGGTTGAGTGCAGTCCTAATGCCGGTGCCTTGAGCTAAGAACAAATAAAAACGTCTTTCCTTCACTGAATAACACACAGAAGGTATCCATGTTTTCACTGAGAAATGAGCTGCATCATGTTACCAGGTGCGGAAGTGCCAGCAGGCGCAGGCTCGCTTGTTGCAGAGGCTGCTGGTACTGCTGCTGGTTCTGGTGCTGCTGCTGGTGCTGGTGCTGGTACTGGACTGGCCTGCCCCCCGTTGGCCTCCTTCTCAGGCAGTGCAGTCTTGGACAGCTTTGAAGGCCTCGTGAAAATCCCCTTCCCATCCTCACACTGGAAGTACCGGACCCCCGCCACCGACCCGTCGTTCTTCCCGATGGGCTCATCCAGCACGATCCCCGCCCACTGCCCGGGAGCAAACTGCGTGCCCCCGATGAACTGCACGTAGCCGGGCTTGTTGCCGTTGACCCAGACCTTCTCTCCGACCTGGAAGTCGGCGCTTCCGTCCTGGGTCGGGGAGGTCACGCCGCCGGGAGACTTCTCTGGAGGGACTGGCTTCGGAGCACCTGCGCACAATTATGTTTTATTAACTTAATACTTCACTGATATATATTTATATATCTAATTAATGACTCCTACCAGAGGATGGAGGCGTCTTTGATGGCACCCCAGATGGACGGACTATTTTGCTGGGGGGTTTGAGTCCGCTGACCTTGCCTGGCGTACTCATGGCTCCTTGTTTGTCCATGGCTGCTTGGTTAGGCGGGGACCTGATCAAGGAGGGGGACTAGGCCTTCCCCACCACCCCATATAAAGTCCCAATGTGATGGTAAGGAACTGGAAAACAAGATCGGAAATATAAAACATCAACAATTTGGTGGAATAGTACACAAATATCAGTAATATGAGCTGCTATAAACATGTTTTATTCTGTTAACTATAAGTCATGTATTGCTGCTGACCACTTGCAGAGACTTGAACATCATTATAGTCGATATTTACTCAGCTTTATTTATTTATTTGCTTGGTAATGAAGTTTTAAGTAGAAACTTAAATAAATAAAAAACATTAGAAAGGTCGCTGTCTAGTAGCCGACTCTGAAATGTGAGAGTGTCTGCAAGTTGATCTTCATCAGGGCAGCAACTGACGATTATTTTCATTATTGATTAACCTACTGGTTATTTTCTTGATTAATTAATTAACTGTTTAGACCATAAAATGTCAGAAAAGAGCGAAAAATTTGATACTTTTAAAAACATATATTTAAAAAAAAAAAAATCTAAAAAACTTTTTTTAATTGTAAAAATGTCTATTTTAGATTCTTGACTTTTATAATACTTGTTTTATCTTTTATCTTACTATGTTTATTGTACCAAAATATCAAGGCAAATATCTTGTATGTGATTATAATTGCCTTATAATTTAAGGCCCTTTTGTTTGAAAAAATATATATAAAAGGAGGTATAATCAATTATCAAATCAATTAACCTGCTTATAATTAATTACCTAATTCATTTTTTGACCATAAAATGTCAGAAAATAGTGAAAAATAGCTGCACGTTTTTTTTAATTGTAAAAATTTCTATTTTAGATGTTAGATTCTTGACTTTTATAATACTTGTTTTTTCTTTTATCTTACTATGTTTATTGTACCATGTGATATAAACATATGTGATTATAATTGCCTTATAATTTAAGGAACTTTTGCTTGAAAAAAAATACATAAAAAGATGTGATGAATTATCAAAATAGATTATTTTTCTGTCGACCGATAAAAATCTACTTTGATTCAGTAAAAGGGAAGGGAATACTTTTTCTAAGCTCTGTACTCCACCCACCCCTGCTATATAAATGACACTCTCCAGACACCTCCTGCTGTTTATTACCAAGCTATTTATTATCACCCATGTAATAAATGTGATGCCCAGCTGACCTTGTGTCATGTGTACGGTGTCACTCTGTAACGTCGCCACTCTAAATGCCATAAAGACAAACGCCTTTTGCATTTATGGCACTTATCAAATAAAGTGCTGCTGATTTCCCAGCCCAGACACTAAAGTAAAACCTCTCTCTCTCTCTCTCTCTCTCTCTCTCTCTCTCTCTCTCTCGCTCTCTCGCTCTCTCGCTCTCTCTCTCCGCAGGTCTTGTCCTGCGTGTAGGTGTCGGGCAGCAGCCTGACCACGGCGCCATTTTACTCATAAAGCTGATGATTCACTCTGAGTGCAACTAGGTCAAGAGGGATGTTATGTTTCACACAGTAAAGGCTGCGTTTCAACATATCACGCTCTACACTTAAAGAGTACTTCTATCAATTTAGCATCTAAGAACGGTTTTAAAGAAATGATCAAATTGATGCAGCAGGTTCAGGAAGGGGCTACGGCGTATAAGGGATCTTTTCCAAAATAATAACTTTATGTCTTTTGAGCACATCGTTAGAGAACATGACATACCTAAACCTCATTTTTTCAGGTATTTGCAAGTGCGTACTTGTCAAAAAGCTTTTTGTTTCCTTCCCATCTCGCCCGATAGATGCTTGGATTGAGGAATGTTTAGATTTGGATCCTCTTGAACGTTGTCTGATGTCTAGATCGTACAGTGAAATTCAAAGGGTGGCATCGCCTTCACTGAACCATCATCAGGGAACAAGGGGGTAAAGACTTTGGAGCTGATATTTCAGATAAGTTTGGCGGTTTGCAATTGAACAGATCCATTCAACATCTATCTGAGTGAGACATGGATTATTACAATTTAAGATAATTCACAGACTCCACTTCTTTTCCATCTTAATGTTTTAATATGGTTTTATGTTCATTTTCATGTGAAGCACTCATGTCTTTATTGTTAAGCACTTTGAGCTGCATTTTATTATTATTGTTCATGTGAGTCTTCATTCCCAAATGACGCGCCTCAAGCCACAAAAAGCTCTTTAAAACTTTTTTCCACATATGCAGTAGTACTCCCCAAGACCTGTAAACAGACTTCTATATATGAATTCAGGGACGTTCCCCTTTCAGAAACAGCATAGTAGACTTTGTTTACACACCTACAGTATCACAGGTACTCTTTGACAATGAATTATTACCAACTGGGGGAAGCTGCATGTAAATTGCGTCTCCGTTGGTTTGTGCTTTATTTACCTCTCTTGTTTCCTGTGGTTGTACATGTTCCTAAATCAATTTGTGTTAAACCAAATTATCACTAACAGAGGAACAATACAGCTCCAGTTTGTGCCTCTACATTCAAGTCACAGAGCTAACACATCTGTTTTTATGAAAAATAAATACCTGGAAATATTTAGATTTCTTTTTTTGATCTGCTGCTTTATAAAGAAAAATATTTAATCCATTTATCCATAATATGCAACTACGGAAATGTCACAAGAAAATGTAATGTTTTGTGTGAAGAAATCATCAATAAAAGGGAAATATAACTGTATAACTGACACTAAAATGTTGGTTCACATTATACAAATTGAGCACGGACAAATGCCGTTTACAGCTGAAAAAAAACTGAACAAAAACTAGTTCAGCGGTGGAATGAAACTAAGTACATTTACTCAAATACTGTACTTAACTACATGTTTGAGGTACTTTACTTGAGTTATGTATTTCTATTCGATTCTACTTACATGTCAGAGGCAAATATAATATTTTTTACTCCACCGATTTAGCATCCAACAGTAAAAAACAATCAAATTGATGCAGCAGAACCAGACATATTTTATTTTTTATTCCTTGTCAAACCCTGGCGCCTACATTACCCACAATGCAACTCGACCACCGACAGCTCGGTGCTTATAGCTGGAGCCTCTAGCCTGCAGCAGAGAGGTAGTAGTTAGTAGTTAGTAGTAGTAGTAGTAGTAGTAGTAGTTGGTAGTTAGTAGTTAGTGGTTAGTAGTAGTTAGTAGTAGTAGTAGTTGTAGAGTGAGGAACCCACAGTTTGCTGTTTAGCAGATTGTTTGGGTCGATAATTTGATCTTTTATAATGTGTTTTTTTCTGGTTTTATTTTCCATCTTAATGTTTACAACATGGTTTTATGTTCATTTTCATGTGAAGCACTCAGCGCATGTAATGTCTTTATTGTTCAGCACTTTGAGCTGCATTTCCCTGTATAAAAGGTTCCATACAAATAAAGTTTATTATTATTGTTGCTATTAGTCTTCATTCCCAAATGATGTGCAGTCGTAGTAAACTTTGTTTACTACGACTGCATTACCACAGATACTCTTTGAAAAGGCGTACTTGAATTACCAACAGGGGGAAGCTGCATGTAAATTGTGTCTCCGTTGGTTTGTGGTTTATTTACCTGTCCTGTTTCCTGTGGCTGTACATGATCCTAAATCAATTTGTGTTTAACCAAATTATCAGTAACAGAGGAACAATACAGCTCCAGTTTGTGCCTCTACATTTGAGTCACCCATCTGTTTTTATGAAAAATAAATACCTGGAAATATTTACAAAAACCTGTTTTTTAATAAAATGGGTCTGTTGCTTGATAAAAAAAAAAGTTTTAATCCATTTATCCATAATTTGCAACTCTGGAAATGTCATATCTCCTTTATTGTTTTGTATGTCACAAGAAAAATATGTTATTTTTGTAGGAAATTAAATCATCAATAAAAGGGAAATATAACTGATTCACGTTATACAAATTTAGGACGGACAAATGACATTTCCAGCTTCTGTCTGCACAATTAATCAACATTTTATCCAAATCACAATATGACCTACTGCCATGTTTCTAATCACAGGATGAGGAGGAAATCACAGTGATTCTCAAAGGTGAAAATTGTGTCAAAATACCATTTAAAAATCACAACATAATTATTTTAATATGTTTTTCAATGAAAATGAGAATAAATAAAGCAAAAAGGATCATTCCCTTTAATATTGCAAATCATATCACAATTGCAATATCAGTTAAAATAATTTATAATAATTTATAATATATATAATAATAAATGAAATATAATATAATGATAATATAATAATTTCCTAACAAATAAATACATATACATAAAATAAAAAATATATATGTATGTATATATAATTGATAATAAATAAATCTATATATATATAATTAAAAACAAATAAATATATATATATATAAAATGTAAAATAATAAACAAATATATATATAAAATTTAAAATAAATAAACAAATATGTATATTTTTTATTTTATTTTTTTAATTATTATTATTTATTATTCAAATAATTAATCATACACCAGCAACTTGGTAAAAAAATCTTCATAATTAACATGAATTACAATTCAAGTGTGAACCTTTTTAATGAAGCCACAAATTGGTCAAAACTTAAACAGGAATTTAAATTCCAAGTATTTCCATCTTATGTTACTTTCTTATGCAGCTTTAGTTACTTTACAGATTACAAACGCTGTATTCTGTATACAAACTACTGCCTTCAGTAAATGTAAAAATAACCTCTTCAAGCTTTCTGTCCTCTGAACGTCGACAACACTACAACAAGGTTAATCCTTGCTTTTGTAGTTCATAGGAAAGAGGCACTGTTGAACTTAGTTTTATGTGTTACAGGTTTATGATTCACTCTTGATTTTATAATACCGCATGTATTTATATCTTTTATCTCTCAGGGCATGTGCAATATTTTGCATATCTTGTTTTTCTGTTTTTGATGTACTACTGTACTGTCTGTACAGTTGATGTGTGCGGCACTATTTCCCCTCGGGACAGTCAAGTTCATAATATCTTATCTGATAATTTGTAATCCACATCCTGTCCAGTGGAATCCATGCATCATTGCCATGTGATAAACTGAAGGATGAAGTGCTTCTTTATATGTTGAGAAAAGTCTCCTATGTCATCATTTTGAAATATTAACTCATTATTTTGAGAAATTAAGTCATTATTATGAGATATGTCATTATTTTGACAAAGTTTCTCATTATTTTTGAGATATGATGTCACTATTTCAAGATACTAAGTCATTATTTTGTCATATTAAGTCATTATTTCGAAAAATGAAGTCATTAATTTGAGATACTAGATCATTATTATGAGATAAGAAGTCATTATTCTGAGATACTAAGTAATTATTTTGAGAAACTAAGTCATTATTTTGAGATACTAAATCATTATTTTGAGATACTACGTCATTATTTTGAGATACTAAATCATTATTTTGAGATACTACGTCATTATTTTGACAACATTTCTCATTATTCTGAGATATGATGTCACTATTTCAAGATACTAAGTCATTATTTTGTCATATTAAGTCATTATTTCAAAAAACTAAGTCATTGTTATGAGATAAACTAAGTCATTATTTTGAGATAAGTAAGTATTATTATACTTTTCTTTTCATACTTCAAGTACATTTATGTGTTTCATACTTTTACTTCAACAAGGTTTTGAATGCAGGATTTTAATTGTAGTGGAGTATTTTCACAGTGTGGTATTAGTACTTTTACATAAGAGAAAAGATCTGATCTTCCACCACTGACAGTGTTGCAGGTGCTGAACTCTCTAAAAGAGTGTGTTTCAGGCGGATCCCATGATGTAAATGAGGAGCAGGTAACATGAGAAGCCATGTCTCCTGTAACATTACCTCACGCTGCTCCTCCTCCGCCCAGCCTGCTGCTGCCAGACCAAAACAACCAGCACACCTAGAGCGGTCAGATCCTGGCTCTCTGGGAGTATCTCTGTCTCTTTTATCTTTAGCTTATCACATATATCTTAACCATTAAATGTACAGATTATATCATTATTACAACAGATGATGAGGCTGGCCCGTGTTGTGTTTGAGGCGCATTCTACTTGTCTCAGTTAACTTTAGGTGTGAACACTTTTTCTAAACATCCTATGCATTTAATGTCAAAATGACTTTAACCAAACATGTTATCGCATATTAAACTAAGTCATTATTATGAGATACTAAGTCATTATTCTGACTAAGTTTCTCATTATTTTGAGATACTAAGTCATTATTCTGACAAAGTTTCTCATTATTTTGAGATATGATGTCATTATTTCAAGAAACTAAGTCATTATTTTGAGAAAGTAAGTCATTATTTCAATATATTAAGTCATTATTTTGAGATATTAAGTCATTATTCTGAGATATTAAGTCATTATTTTGACAGTGTCTCATTATTTTGAGATATGATGTCACTATTTCAAGATACTAAGTCATTATTTCAAGAAACTAAGTCATTATTTTGAGAAAGTAAGTCACTATTTCAAGATAATAAGTCATTATTTTGAGATACTAAGTCATTATTTTGACAAAGTTTCTCATTATTTTGAGATATGATGTCACTATTTCAAGATAATAAGTCATTATTTTGAGATACTAAGTCATTCTGACAGTTTCTCGTTATTTTGAGATATGATGTCATTATTTCAATATATTAAGTCATTATTTTTGACAAAATGTCTCAGTATTTTGAGATATGATGTCACTATTTCAAGATATGATGTCATTATTCTGAGATATGATGTCACTATTTCAAGATATGATGTCATTATTCTGAGATATGATGTCACTATTTCAAGATATGATGTCATTATTCTGAGATATGATGTCACTATTCTGACAAAGTTTCTCATTATTGAGATATGATGTCACTATTTCAACATACTAAGTCATTATTTTGAGAAACTAAGTCATTATTCTGAGAAACTAACTCACAGAGTGTAATCTTCCTCCTTTATATGTGTATTTTAGTGTCTAATGTTTATTTTAGTGTGTAATGTTTATAGGTTTTGGTCTCTGTTGGAATGCTAGGTGATGCTAGCTAGTTAGCTTCAGTTAGCATCCCAACAGGAACACTAAACGCCCACAGAGGCACCGTTAGAGCTGAATAACAGCAGGTCTGTGTGAGAGGAGTTACCTTGTTCTCTGGAGGTGAACAGAGTCTCAGTAGAGGATGTTCTGGAGGATGAGAGGATCTTTAAACCGTTAGTTAAACATGATGTTTCATGATGTTGTTCTCCAGCTCTTCTTCTCTAACAGCCCAGCCCCATGACGTCATCCTGGGAACTAAGGCTGCCTTCAAGGACCCAAACCGTTAGCTCGGAATTCAGAGCACCAAATGAAAACTTAGCCTTGTGATGAATAAAAAATTATCCTTTAAATCATTATAATGACAAACTTTCTCGAAATAACAAGTTACGTTAAGTTCAACTTTATTGTAATTTTTCCACATACAAAGTACACGGTTAAAACGAAATGTCGTTGCTCACGGACCAAGGTGCAAACACAGACATAAAAAAACAGTCACAAACAAGAACGTAACACAGTGAACAAAGTGCGATGGTGCAGCGCAATAAAAAGTGGATGACAGGATATTAACAGAGTAAAGCAGTATAAAAGCAATCACATCTTTAAAAGTGCTGTATATAAAAACAGAAATAATGAATTTATATCACAAAATAAGTACTTAGAATTACAAAATAATGACTTCTCATTATTTTGAGATAAGACAGTCATTATCTTTTAGATATTTAGTCCTTATTTCGAGATATTGTCATTATTTTGAGAAAGTTTCTCATTATGACTTACAGGAGGTATATATATATAAATATATATATAAATATATGTACATATATACATATATACACACACATATATATACATATATATACATACACATATATATATTTATATATATATACATACATACATACATACATACATACATACATACATAGGTGATAATATTTATTTATATATAAATAAATGTTATCACTTATGTTAAATGACATTTTTCATATTTTTATAATTTAATTCAAAGATCCATTTCTGATCTGATTAATATGATCATTCTTATGGATAATTATATCCATTGTAGCAAGTGGAGAAATAGTAACACTCTTTTGGCTTATAAATTAGTTTTTTCATCACTTTGCCCCTTATTTTGATGTTCTTGCTCCTCTTTTATTCTCATTTTATAGCATTTATATATTATTATATGTATTCACTGGAATTAAAAAATATTTTTCAGAAATGGCACAAACAGTAATATGTGATTTATGTTGGTTATTCTAATGTTTTATTTATTTATTGAAAACAAGATGTGACAGGATACAAAGACTGGAAATGTGAGATAATATATGCACAGAAAAAGACAGAAAACTGAAAAAAAAGAATGCACTGCTTTTCCATTATTGGTTGAATTTACCTGCATGATCGCTTCACTCACGGACTCCAGTATCGTTTGTGTGTTAATTGACAGTTTAACAACAATGAAGTCACTTCCCCTCGGGCTGTTCAACTGATTTATGCTGTAAATATTGTTTTAATGGGTGGAAGAAAATCTGTGTTTGCTGTTCCCAGTGGATGTGATTGACAATTGAAAGCATTACTTGAACTACTTTAACAAGAAAAAGTGGATATGCACACATTACATCATATATTTGATAGATATTGTTGCTTTTAGAAGCATTTGCAGTGATATTTGATTAGGTCACGTTGCAACTGAAGACTTTTTTCCCCATTGTTAATGGCTCATAATTACTCTAAACACTCACTTCTGTTATAGATATACACAGCAATAAGCTGCTAATTATTATTTTAGGTGACAAAACCTCTTTTCTACATTTTATTATTGATATAATCTAGTCCTTTATATCCCTGCAACAGCACCTGGCTTTACAGCCGTCTACCCTCGATGGTGGAAATGTCGTTCTCAGATGAATCCGTCTGATTTTTGTCGTCGCCGTTCCTTCTCAGCAGTTTATTCAGGACCTTGTTGAAGGCGCCGCTGAAGGAAGGGCTCGAGAAATAATACACGACGGGGTTGAGGACGCTGTTGAAGTAGGTGAAACACACCGACGTGTAGAACGCCAGGTTGGCCTCTCGGAAGTATTTGCATTCGTCGTACCATGCCTTGAGGATCCAGACGGCTATGCGTGATATAGTGCTGGGAAAGAAGCAGATGATAAAAATCAAAGCCACAGCGAGGATGAACTGAACGGCCCGTTTGATTTTCCCCTGCTTGTCCATAGTCCTGACTCTCAGCTGCCACGTAATTCTGACGGTGCAGAAAGCGACGATGGCGGAAGGCAGGAAAAACTGGGTGACGTAGAAAGTGTTGTGCCAGGTGGAGAGGGGACTGAAGCCCATGCAGATGTTGAAACTCTCACACTGCGTGCGGTTGCTGTTGAAGAAGAAGTGCTCGTTGGCAAGAAGATAACCCGTGGCGAGAAAAATCAGACCCCAGAGGCCGAGGGAGACCCAGAGAGCGTAGCCCAGACCCATCCGGTTGATCCGGTTCATCGGGTGGACGATCTTGAAGTAGCGGTCGACAGCCACGGCCGTGAGGAAGAAGATGCCCGCCGCGCGGTTGGCTGCCAGCAGAAAGAGCAGGATGCGACACATGGCGTCGCCGTACAGCCAGTTCTTTCCACGCCTGTAGTAGTCGGCCCGGAACGGGAGGCAGAACAGCACGATGGAGTCGGCGACGGCCAGGTGAGTCAGGTACACGGAGTTGGGCTTCCATGTGTCCATGTGAAAGATGAACATCCACAGGGCGACAAAGTTCCCCATCAGTCCGAACATGAACTCCAAGATCAGTATCGGAGGCAAATACTGGTCCAGGGTGGGAGAGTCGAAGGCGCAGCACTCGTCTGAGGGAGTGAGATTCATCTTCAGTGAAGCACAGCGGCGACCTGCTGCTCTTCACAGTGTCAACACAGATATTGCCGCACCAGGTGACTTCATGTTTGCGCTTCATGCAAACGACTCTCAGACAAACATGCAAATTTACGAGTGGAGCAAACATCTGAGCGGTATCTTTGGGGAAGTGGTACTGACCCCAGAGGAGCGTGGAAACAACTGTAAATGTCCTCCGTCTGGGGAAATGTGGCTTCATTATAAAACTATTATGCAGAGGAGGCTCATGGGGGACGGAGTGGGACGCCTGAAAAACAAGTAACCTGCGGCCATTTAAGTGACTCCAATAAAGCAGGTGACTTCATCCTTACAACGCTTTTTAATGTTTCCTGAAAAATAGACACGTTTAAGAAAAGAAAAGAGCGTACAGGCGAAGGAGACTGAAATTTATTAGCCTACAGTTTTGCTTGAGTGAAGAACATTTGGGAGGGATTCACGTCATACCACACCTTTGGCAAACGAGAGAAAGCAGCTATTAATAACTAAAAAAAAAAAAAAAAAAAAATGCCAAGTGAGTGGCCAAGTCCGCAGCTTTTTATGAACAGTAAATAAAATAGGTATAAAATGACTTAATGTGTACATTTGGCCAGGTTGTCGTTGTTGTTGTTGTTACAGGTCACATCCATTTCAGTAAAAGTGCATATTTGGTCTTCACTTCTTCACTTCACCCAGATCATCGATGCTTTCATCATCCACCTGCAACACAGAGACACAGAGAGGGACATTTTTTTACACAATAAGTCTGGTGATATTCTATTTTTTTTTCAATCATCAATAGGCATTTTTCACAGCAGTTATTTTGACACGTCTTAGCAAGGAAAACACAGGTGCAATTGATCTATTTAGTGCGTCACAGCCATTAAAGCCAGTGTGCACAATACCAGGACCCTGAACCACCTGAATGGAAGAGGACCATAATTAATGTTATTAACTACACCTGTGTTTACTCCTCAATGACATGTTGCAATGGCTGCTGTGGAAAAGGGCCTGTAAATTCCACAAAAAAGACCAAAACCAACAATGACTGTATCTACTAGGTATCCAAAGACTGATATCTTTTCTTCCTCTGTGCCAAAGAGCTCCATTGATGTCCAAAAACTATTAAAAACACATCAACGAGCCTCACGTTGTAGTTTATTTTTGACTCAATCCCACATACTAAGGCTGCAACTAACGATTAATTTCATTGTCGATTACTCTGTCGATTGTTTTCTTGATTAAATCGATTAGTTGTTTGGTCTATAAAATGTCGATCAGTGTTTCTCAAAGCCCAAGACGACGTCCTCAAATATCTTGTTTTGTCCACAACTCAAAGATATTCAGTTTACTGTCCATAAAACCAGAAAATATTCACTTTTAAGAAGCTGCAATCAGAGAATTTCTTTCTTTAAAAAAATACTTAAACCGATTAATCGTTGTACCAAATACACCAAATGTGGATTAATCCAGCACAGAAAGTAGTCCCCAACAAAGTCACTATTTCCTCCTGTTTGAGCAAAGTTTGATAAAAAGTACACTGAGCAGCAGTTTTAGTAAATTACTGAGCCAAATTAAACTTTATATGTGTGACCCATTTTTAAAGATTTACGTCTCCAGTAGGAACCAAAGGGCTCGGGGGGCTGAGAGACACAGACAGAGTCTGATGGTTTTTAGTCTTTTCGTGGAATTTGTTGACATTAAAGTGCAGACTTGTTATTCAACTATTGTTTGGGTCTCTTATTAATTAAGGACTCCTCTATAATCGAGCTGCAAACTGGTTCAGCTGTCATAAAATACAGCAACGTCATTTAGACAGACGATATATTGATGCTCTACCCGTATTTATCTCACTCAACTTCTTTCAGTGGACAGCTGATGGATATTTTTAACAAGCCTTCTCAGTTTCAACTGTCCTGAAATCCTTTTTCTTTTTTTAAAGACAGATTTGAGACACTTTCTTCTCGAGTCAAAAAGCCTCCTCTCCTCCTGCCAACTATCTTACATATTTTAACATCCCTGCGTAGATGCAGAGAGGTTCAAGCTCAGTGCAAAAATTACTAATTCAAAGCCAGCTCTGCCTGAAGTTGAGGGCAAAAGAGAAACGAGTACATAAACGAACTAGGAGAAATCGCTAAAGACACACACACATTTCTGTACAAACAGCTCACCTCAGGCCACTTCTCCTGAATGACGTCGATGATGTCATCTGTAAAATCTCCCTGAATGATTATTTCATCCTCTGCTGTAACGGAGGCACCACAAGAGAATTTCTGGGCAAAGAATCGCTGAGCCTCTTTAAGTTCAATGTCTGCAAGAGTCAACACAGGAGTCATGTTAAGAATAAAGCATTAAAGAGAAAGAGAACTGAGCAATGTTGAGAATAATAATAAATAACTCTTACCAAATGTTGCCAGGCCACACACCCTTGTGACGTATTTTTTCTTGGCTCTTGGGATTTTTGCTATCGTGACTTTCTGAGGCACCGTCTTCTTTTTCTGTTTGATCTGGCCTCTTCCACCTTAAAAAAAACAACAACAAAAAACAGCTTTAAGTCTATCAAACCTCAAAGCGTTAATCCTCTTACAGCTTGTGATGTTACTATAATCTTCAGGGCTGTCAACGTTAACGCTAATTCATTTTAACGCCACTAATTTCTTTAACGCATTCACACAATCAATCTTTCAGAGGGCTCAGCGGGCTCAGTTTTAAAGCTAGAGTGAAGATACTGTTGTGTTGTTAATTGATTTTCGATAAATATATACATACATTTGCATACAGCAAGCATATTGGAGTATTAATTACTTGACAATATCTCCCTTTAAGGTACATTTTGAACAGATAAAAAATGTGCGATTAATTTGCAATTAATCGCGATTAGCTACGGACAATCATGTGATTAATCACGATTAAATATCTTAATTGATTGACAGCCTAATAATCACACAACAACTAGAAAAGGCTCCATCTTGAAATGCAGACAGCAGTAAAGTTCATTAAATCAAACCCTGTTTTAGACACTATTAATATTCAAATCGCTTCACATGTACAAGAAAATCCCAGGAAATGTTGAACGCAGATGTCACCAAATCTACCGGGAGTGACATTTTAGGGATTACAACTTAAACAAGACAGGTTAAGCATGGAACCTCTTCTGCTTTGACACCAAGAAATAACATTTCAATGTATAACTAACACCATAATATCCTATAATAAGCCTAATAAAGTTGATTCTGGATTAACATTTGACAACATACCTCTCTTCTGTTTCTTCTTCTCCTCCTCCTCGCCTGCAGGAGGAGCTTCTCCGGAGCCGAGGTCCTGCTTGGGTGCGTTCGCTGCCGGGCCAGTAGTTCAGAAAGACGAGAGGAAAATATTAAAACCTATCCGGCAACAAAGCTTCTTATCTTTTGGATCACTGCCATCTCTTTTTAGTTACAGGCTAGCCTAGCTGCTGACCAGTCTGACGTCACTACAGACCTTTAGACCTGAAAAGATTTGACCTCATTGTGAAGTAATCTGGATACATTATAGTGAATTCAAAAGACTGAACAGTACACATCCATACATTTGTGTTTGTATTTTTAATAATGTACATTTTTCTGATTAACGTCTCTCCTTTCATAGCTTCAGGGCTCGTTTGGGGTCTTTAACGTGGCCATTTCACCCTGTGATTTGTGCTGGACATTAAAACCTATTTCTCTTTGTTACAGTCCAAATAAATCACTGTAGGTAAGCAAACGATACAAGGCTCTAGCAAGTTGAAAATGTACCTTCTTCACTCATACAAACACAATCAAACATCATATTTTCAACCTTTTAAACCCAGCTGTCCTGCAGGTTGATCAGTCATAACAAACGTGTGCTGTGCAGCCAAACATTGTTCAAATCCACAGCACAAAGTTTCCACATATACAAAATATGTATGCTTGAATTTTAGGGAAATGTGTTTATGTAGGAAATATCTATTTGATGCAATCAAACCTGGAGAGATGGGTTTAATATTTCACTCATTGTAAACATCGTAAAGCTTCAATGAAGAGCTGAAAGACGATGATTAAGAGTAGAACGGTAGGATACTGGCAGAAAATGTGGCACAAATATTTAGTAGTACAGCATAAAGACGTTGGCGAAATTGAAGAAAAATATGTTTTTCTGAAATCTGAGATGGTACTCACCTACAGTCATCCTGGCAAACACATCTGGAAAGTTCTTCTCAAGCCAGTGCCTACATTTGGCCGGCTCAGGCATGTACTCACAGTACTGCAGACACAACAGTAGAGATTCAGTTATAAGAACAGCTTCAATATACAGTTTAATATTTATGTTTGTTTATTATAGGTCAGCTTTGTTGCCCTTGTTTTTAGCTGTATGTTTACTTCTATTTTTCCTGTATACCAGAGTTAAATTCCTCGTATGTGTTCACATATTTGGCCAATATAGCTGATTCTGATATCTCAAATGGTATATATGTGGGAGTGCTTGAGTGAACTGGGTCAGACAACAGAAATATTCTTTTTGTTTGATAATTAAACTTACCTCTGTAGGCAGAGAGCACACTGCAAAGAAACAAAAAAATCACATCGTCACATTTTGAAAAGGCACAAACAAGATAAAATAATATAAGATAACCCTTTATTGATCCGAAATAAGTACAGGTGAATAGAGAAGTAAAACAAATATTATAAAAGGTATACACAACTAGAATAAAAAGTAAAAATAGAAACTATACAAGAGCAATTAAATACAGAGTTACGAGGTAAAGTGACGGTTAATAGCAGCGAGTCAGCAAGTCTACTATGTAAACAGCATACACCAGAATAATATATAATGTGATTAAGTAATGATACTTAGTGTTGTCTGGAACAAAATAGAAATATAATATAGGCTAGAGCTGCAACTGTCAATCATTTTAATTATCAATTAATATGGCGATATCAAAAAACGGCCTTCACATCTTCACAGAGTCGAACGTGAGGTCTTCAAATGTCTTGTTTTGTTCAAACAAAAGTCCAAATACCCAAAAATATTTAGTTTACAATGATATATGACAAAGAAAAGCAGAAAATCTTCTCATTTGAGAGGCTGGAAACAGAGATTATTGAAATTTTTTCACTATTTCTGCTTGAAAAATGTCTGAAAATGATTAATCAATTATTAATATACGAATCGATTAATCGTGTCAGCTTGCTGTCTGTGATGTCACATTCCCATTCCCTATAGTCAGGATGTCAGACTGAGTAGAACGTTATATACCGTACCTCCACAGTAAAGTACTTTCAGTGGATAATTGGAGTCAGAGTCTATGTGACCATGTTCTGGTTTGCTTTCCAAAGAACCAGATTCCATCTCAGTAGTAGCCATCACAAATTATCTGGATAAAAAGACACAAATGGACGAAATGTAAATACACAGAGGACATATACAGACGGGGGAGAAGTTAAAGGAATAATCTGAACAGAAGAGTGGCTGCAGGTTTCACTTCATGAATGTAATGGGAGACCAATTGACATATTGACAGCTGCAGATGCTTCCGACGTCACCGAGGCTCTCCGACTGGTTTAACGAGTATGAAAATAATGTGAATAAAATGCCTTTACAGTTCCCATATCTCAACTGTGTTCAACACCCATGAAGATTTTATGTAAAACAATGCTCTCCACCACCACCGCCATAAAACCAAATGATTTAGTGACGTCTGATGCTATATGTCCTGTCTGTTATGTCTCACTATGTTGTTTATCAGTCTGCTGTACTTACGTCTGTTTTGCAGATCTCAATTAGATTAACCTCTATTACCCGACAAACTCGGTACCGGCTGAGCTGTGTGTTAAAACACTGCTTTTAAAAACATCATAAAATGCTGTCGTGGTCTTTTTTCTGAATTGTTTCTAAAAGATGAGGCCTTAATGCGACTAAAACAACACTCCAAGTGCATTTGGTCCAAACGATGTTTGTTTGGCAATGATTTCAATATTTTAGTTACGCACGAGAAATTGTATTTTTACTGTTTTTATATTGAATGTACATACTTGACTTTAGATTATTTTTTGTTATCTTATTTACATTGTTATTGATCTTATTTGTTATTAACTAAGTTTTGCTTGATCATGTTTCATTATTATAATAAAACTATTCCATTTGGAGTCAAAATTATACAATTTAGTTGCGTTTTGTATTGATTTTATACTGTGCCGCACAATGGTAGATTGTGATGATGCATGGGGTAAATGTCATGGCCAAAGGCTCCATTGTGTGCACATAGCCTTCTGTAGTAGGAGTATTTTAGAGCCAGATTCCCTTTCAAGAAGTAGAAAACCCATTTGGCACACTTTGGGTATCCAAGTGGCCAAATGGAGAGTCCGCCTGGTCCTATCCTGACTAAAACCTTTGTAGAATCTATGTGCTTTGTGTTATTTAAATCTAGAAAACATTTTAGGCGAGGATAAAAATGTTAATTTTTCCTTTGGTTCATCACAATTTACTTCACAATACTCTCACCTATCCATAGAGACCAAGATCATGCATATAGACCTGCTAGTTGAGGAGCTATTCATGATTTATTTTAGGTATGTCTTTCTAGGAGAACCACACCTTCTCCCACTCTATAGGGCTTAAGAGGTTAACTAATTAAATAAACATATAAATAAGGAATTATCTTGTGGATGAATGGTGTTCATCCTTTCAATACAGTTCCACAGACTCTGCAAAGAGCACTGAAACTGGGGTCTGACTCCATATTACCACACTTAATGTTGTTTTTTCCTTTAATGTGTCAGCCATCTGTAGATAATAGAAATATAACTTCAGGGGAAAAAAAAAAAGTTTTCACTCCACATTTAGACCTCCTTATCTTCATTTGTCATTATCAGACTCCACTGTGTGCACATAGCCTCCTGTAGTGGATATCAAAAGTATTTTAGAGCCAGATTCACTTTCAAGAGGTAGAAAGCCCATTTGGCACACTTTGGGTATCCAAGTGGCCAAATGGAGAGTCCGCCTGGTCCTATCCTGACTAAAACCTTTGTAAAATCTATGTGCTTTGTGTTATTTAATCTAGAAAACATTTTAGGCAAGGATAAAATGTACATTTTCCCTTTGGTTCATCACAATTTACCCAGTCAGAGTAACAGTCACAATGTTCCTGACACTGGGGATGAATTATTTGAGGTCTTACCTATCCATAGAGACCAAGATCATGCATATAGACCTGGTAGTTGTGGAGCTATTCATGATTTATTTTGGGTATGTCTGTCTAGGAGAACCACACCTTCCAGCACCCTAAAGGGCTTCAGAGGTTAACTGATTAAATAAACATATAAATGAGGAATTATCTTGTGGATAAATGGTGTTCATCCCTTCAATACAGTTGCAAAACTGGGCTCTTACTCCATATTAACACACTTAATGTTGATTTTTCCTTTTAATGTGTCACCCATTTGCAGATAATAGAAATATAACTCCAGGAAACTCCACATTTAAGCCTCCATATCTTCATATTTGTCATTATCAGACTCCACTGTGTGCACGTAGCCTCCTGTAGTGGATATCAGTAGTATTTTAGAGCCAGATTCCCTTTCAGGAGGTAGTTACTTTGGGTATGTCTGTCTAGGAGAACCACACCTTCCAGCACCCTAGGGTTTAAGAGGTTAACTGATTAAATAAACATATAAATAAGGAATTATCTTGTGGATGAATGGCCCTTCAATACAGTTCCACAGACAATGCAAAGACTGACTCCATACTAAGACACTTAATATTGTTTTTTCCTTTAGTTTGTCACCCATTTGTAGATCATAGAAATATAACTTCTGTCAAGGAGAACCACACCTTCCAGCACCCCAAAGGGCTTAAGAGGTTAACTGATTAAATAAACATATAAATGAGAAATTATCTTGTGGATAAATGGTGTTCATCCCTTCAATACAGTTCCAAAACTGGGGTCTTACTCCATATTAACACACTTAATGTTGTTTTTTCCTTTAATTTGTCACCCATATGTAGATTATAGAAGTGTCCACTCCACATTTAAGCCTCCATATCTTCATATCTGTCATTATCAGACTCTCCACTGTGGGCATGATTGAATGAACAAGGCTCCTGCCAATGTTTCATCATGCTAGCCTCATCATGCCAACACAGATAAGTTAGCTCCATGAAGCTAACAGCATGACACAGACTAGTGTGAACTGAAATAGATCAGATAGTTTGCTCCCACAGTGGAGAGGAGAGCTAATTTAATGCACAGCAGCAGCAATAAATAGCTTAGCTTTGACAGCATCAGCAGAATAACACAGGTTAGCTTTAGCCTGCTGACACATGCGGCTGTTTTTATTAAATACAGAATACTTTTTATAATATATATGATTTAAATACATTTATCACAATGTAAACAAACTGTAAGAGATGTTAAATAATGTCCCTTAATTGAGTTAGAGAGGTTTCATTCATCAGGTTTAGCCGTTGACACCTCAGCTTAGCATTAGCATTAGCTTAGCATGTTAGCTTAGCATTAGCTTAGCTTAGCTTGAAATAAACCTGAAAAAAGAGCAGAAGAAGATGTTAGAGTTTCTGTACCTGGTGAAATATCTTCTTAATGTTGTTGTCTGGTCGGTGAATCCGCTCGCATTATTGATAACGTTAGTTTGACTGTTAGAAGATCATTCTTAGTGGATATAAAGGTTGAAGGTTTAGTTGTTGAGCACTTTGAGCAGCACGCCTGGTAGCGCTGCTTCTTGTTCTGCGGTGTTGGAGGAGTGGAGGATGATGACGCAGCGGTGACGGGGAGCAGCGATACCTGGAGGCAGGAGGACGAACAGCGCACTACTTCTTAATAAAATAAAATAAAATAAAATAAAATAAAATAAAATAAAATAAAATAAAATAAAATAAAATAAAATAAAATAAAATAAATAAATAAATACATACATACATACATACATACATATATACATACATACATACATACATACATACATACATACATACATACATACATAAAGAAAGAAATAAACACACAGTACTAACCCATTCCAAAATTTACCTTAAAGGAAGATTTGTCAAGTATTTAATAGTCTTATCAACATGGGAACGGACAAATAAGCTGCTTTATTCAAATGTATATATATATATATATATATATATATAAATTATTATTATTATATATATTATTATTATTGGAACTTAATTAACAACACAAAACAATGACAAATATTGTTACCGCCACCTATTGGACTGGAGTGTGGATCAGTAGATTGGCAGGAAAAAAATAAAATAAAATAAATAAAATAAAATAAAATAAAAATGTAAATTATTAATAATTATAAAAATGATAATCATAATAATATCTAAAATAAAATAATAATAATAATCATAATTAAACTCTCTCCATTATTCCTGTTGCCCTTGAGTAATTATTTCTTCTTCTTCTTCTTCTTCTGATTCTTCTTCTTCTTCTTCTTCTTCTTCTTCTTCTTCTTCTTCTTCTTCTTCTTCTTCTTCTTTGGTGGTTGGCATCCATCTTATTGGTGGATTAACTCCACCTACTTGACTGGAGTGTGGAGCAGTAGATTGGCAGGAAAAAAATATAATAAAATAAAAATAAAATAAAATGAAAAATAAATAAAATAAAATAAAATAAAAAATACAAATAATTATTATCTTATTTATTTTTGGCAGGTTCAGTCCTCCATATCCGCCACTAGGTGGTGCCTTTGAGTAAAAGTCCGGCAAGTTTTGAGGCAGAAGTAGTAGAAGAACTCTGCAAGTTTGTAATGGGGCGTGTCTAGAAGGTAACCCGTAAATTGCGAAAAACTCTCGCGAGACTAACAGCCCGACGACCCTATCCCTTATTCGCCACCAACGCCTAACAACTTTGCACGTCTCGCAAGAGTTTCCACAACTCGTTGGTTACCTTCTACCCACAAAAAAAGTTCTCCAAGAAGCTAACGTTAGCTAGCTAGTCATTTCTCTAAACTTTTATTATTATTAAACGAGTTTTAAATGAGGTTTGGAGCGAATTGATTAAGTAGATAAGCGCTCACATAATTAAGTATGTTTTGTTAAGTTTTAATTGTGTTAATGTTAAGTTTAGAGACTTTAAATTAACTGAAATTAGCCTTTGAAGCTAACTTAAGCTAAAGGATGCTCACAACATGCCAACAATGAGACAGCTGCTGGAGGAAAACACAGAGGAACTGGGTTTAATCTTAGTGGGATGCTGTTAATGATGTGATGGAAGAAGGGAACAGACTTTCACCTTCATCTGGAAGAGCCTCAGCCTGGATCCCTGCCTGGTCAAATGGTAAACAACAACAACAACATTAAAGTGTGTTGTTTGACATGTTGAAAGGAATAGTTCAACTATCACTAACATCCACTTTGACTTTCAGACACTTCAGCTGAGCTCTGGCACAGCACTCCAGTCAAAAAGGTCAGTCACATGTCTGTTAAATACAAAATATAAATGCAATTCATACAAGATAAGATAAGATCAGATATTCCTGTATTAGTCCCTGCCTGTGTTTCCTCCTCTTGTGTGACAGCTTGTTGTCTCAACTCAAAAATCTGTTTATTACACAACTATTAAAGCTGATAATAAGCACTCAATGCATGTCATATTTCTGACTTTACATCTGCTGTCAACATGCAAGAGTTAACAAAAACATAAACACAAATATTCAAGCTAATTTGTACAAGTAAATGTGTTGCATTTGCATCTAGGATCCATAAGATAAGATAAGATAAGATATTCCTTTATTAGTCCCGCAGTGGGGACATTTGCAGTGTATTACAGTATTGACAATAAAAAGACTATTAACAAAATTGCACAAGTGGAAAATGATATTGCACAGTGAGAATGAATGACTGAAATGAATGAATGAATGAAATTCCACCTGAAAATATCAGGTATTGACTGATATATGACTCTTTATACAGAGAAATGGTGGTGCTTCACTGGATGCTAGCCAACCGTCTGTCCTAAGCAGCTTCAAGATGGACAACATGGCAAACCAGTGGGCCAAAAGTACACCTCCCATCCCAGCAGACACCCTCTGTCCCCCCAGATCACAGGACACAGAGGTGAGATATAACATTTCCCCAGCCCTGGCATCAGTGTTGTCAGATCTCACGAGAGAAACAAACAACCAGGTCTATAGAAACAAGCCCGAAAGAAGCACCTTTTTCCCCCCAAAAAGCCCAAAACAAGCAATCTTACCTACCACAATATGAGACAGAGGCAACCACTTGATCACTTCATATATATATATATATGTGTATATATATATATGTATATATATATATGTATATGTATGTATATGTATGAATTTATTTTGTTAAATTTATTTTTAGCTTGGGCATTGTTTCCACAAACCTCCACCATATCTGGACCTGAGAGTTAGCTGTAGTAAAGAGCAGTTTATTCATTGACTACTAATTAGGCTGTGTTATGGTGACATTCGCTTTGTGTGTCTCTCTGTGTGCTTTTCAAAAGTTTCCTGCGAATGACCCGAGTGGCTCCACCATCCAGAGGCAGAGGAGGGAGCTGCAGCTGCTGATGGCTGAGCTGAAGGACAGGGACAGGGAGCTGAACGCCATGGCTGCCTCCCATCACAAGCAGCTTCACGCCTGGGAACAAGACCGCCAGAGGGTGCTCTCCTTGGAGCAGAGGTGTGCCCGTTTGGACGGTGAGGACACAGAGATATTTATTTGATTTGATATCGATGCAGTCTTCCTTTACTGTTTCTAGCTTTTAGCATAAAAACTGCAAATTATGCTGAATGATAAATCATTAATAGATGTTTATCTTGGGCCGGTTCTTCTTCTTCTTCTACCTTGGAAATTTGCCTTCCCATACATGAAAATAAACCAAACTCTGCACATACGTCCAGTCCTATGTTTGAGCTTCAGTCCGTGATTTGACAATGAGAGTGATTTTTTTGTTGTTGTTTGTGCAGATGAGCTGCAGAAGCGAAACGAGGTGATCAGAGTCCTGACTAAACGTGTGTGGGTGGTGGAAACCAGGGAGGTGGAGGTCCAGAAGGAGCTCAGCGTTGCCCATCAGCAGCTCTGTGAGCTTGAACAGAAACAGCACAACATCAGCCAAAAATGTCAAGACTTTGAGGTAAAACATGAAGACACATTTATATTTACAAAAATCTGCTCATGTTGTGGAAATAAAGCAGAAGAATAGAATTGAAAATGGCCATGCCAGTTTTTCCTCGCCAAAATGTAGCCCAACTTTGGAGCGTTATTTAGCCTCCTTCCTGACAAGCTAACATTACATCCTTAGGTTTTCTAGTTCCATATGATACCAGTACACTCTATCTTTAAGAACCTGGTTTAAGTGTCTGTGGTGTCTTTTAGGAGACGAACCAGAGTCTCAACTCCACCGTCATGGCTCTGTCCACTCAAGTCGGCTCTCTGCAGGTCAGGGAGGAGGAGCTGAGCTCCATGCTCAAACTCAAGGTACACTAGTGGACTGTTATTTCTTTGTAACTGCCATAAATACTAATATAGGATTACCATTACCATTAATTGTATCTGTGTGTTGTGTATTATCAGGACAAAGATGTGACCGAGGCCTCTGGTCATGTCGTCGACCTCACAGGGCGCCTACGAGATCTGGAGACCTCGCTAACGGAGAGTCGCTCACGAGAAAGCAAACTCCTGAGAGACTCTGAGGAAAATAAACGCCGCTACAAAGAGGCCAGGCATGAGATCACACACCTTAAAGGTACACAAATAAAGAAGTTCTCTGATTCCAGCTTCTTAAATGTGAATATTTTCTGGTTTCTCTGCAATAAAATATTATAAATATTTCTCAGCGAAGCTTTGAAGCCCAAAAAATGGCATTCAGGACAGCAATGATTAAAACGGTCATTAAGCTTCTAATCATTTCAGCCATGTTGTCTTATTGTCTCCGGTGGTTGTAGAGGAGCTGCAGCAGCAGGTAACGCAGAGCAGCACTCAGAGAGAAGAGATCATCCGTCTCAAACAGGAACTCCAGCTGCTTCGCAGAGATCTGGCCTTGTCAGGTAAACCACAGCACGCCAAATCCATCCTCTTCCTGTCAGCGTTTATAAACTATAATATTAGGTTGAGATATAAGGATATATTGTCATCATCTAGAGATGTTCCGATAACATTTTTCCTTTTTCCCAACTAGTTTACATCTAAGTGGTATTTTGTACTGCAACTATACTATGAACTATACTACAAGTGAATAGATTTACTGTTAGTTTAATAGTTATATACTTGAAGCCCACTTTTTAGTGTATTAAAGTACACCTTAAAGTACTCTCAGTTTAATAGTTTTTATACTGCAAGAATACTTGTAGATACTTGTAGCCCACTTTTTAGTTTATTAAAGTACACTTTGTATACTTTAACTTGTAGTACTTAGTCAATGATTTATGTATTACATAAAGAGACTTGCTCCTTTTGTTATTTGACTTGATGTTTTGTGATAAGAAAATAAATATTTCTTTTCTCACGTGCCTCTACGGTGAACGGAGAATCCAAAAACGTAGAAAATTCTTGATGAATTGAAGTAAATTCTTATCCAAACATTCGTTTACAAACTCTCACACACTTTTATAAGCTAAGTATACTTAAACATATCTCTGATAAGTACATAAAAAGTAAACTGAAAGTATACTCTTATTTTAAGTTTAGAATAAATATACTAATGTCACACTTGAATAAACTTCTATCTGGTAAGGGTATCTCTGCAGGCTCTTGATTTCTATCTGTGCAGTAGCTGTTTTCAGACGCCTCCCAGCCTGAAAAACAAACGTTCCTGCTGAGATAACTGCAGCATTTTGATGTTTGTCACCAGGGGAGGGAGACAGCTGGAGAGACGAGCTGCTTGAACTGGCTCGATCCAAACAGGAACGCACCATGTCAGAACTCCGCTGCCTGCGACAGGTACAGTGATATGTGATGTCTCACAGAGAGGAATGTAAAACATCCAACAAAAACTTTCCCTCGGCTTCACAAGAGAGTTGGAAAATGCAGCAACCAGAAACAGTTCTGAATTAACAACATCTACTGCAATAAAATCACTCACTCCTTCAGGTGTTAGATGATTATACGTCTTTCCACATTCCTGCTGCTCACACTGCTGTCAACGTCTTTCTGGTTTGACTGCATACCTCCGAGAGCTCCTGCAGTCTCTTTACTGGGTCACTGTCATGTACATTAAAGCACTCAATAGGGACAAGAAGTTCTGTCACATTTGTCACCATCACACTTTTTTAAGAAAATCAAAGTAATGCAAATTAGTTTTTCACAAATTTCTTTAACGCATTAACGCAACTTGCGATTTTTAGGTTGCTGCGGGCTCAGTTTTAAAGCTATAGTGAAGATACTGGTATCATATACAACTAGAAAACCAAAGGAATCCATTGGTACTAACCATGTCATACTAGCTTGTCGCAAAGGAGGTTAAATAACGCTCTAAACTAACGCTAAATTTTGGCGAGGAAAAGCTGATATGGCCATATTCAAAGGGGTCCCTTGACCTCTGACCTTTAACTTTGACTTTAAGCGTTGGACATTTTGTATCTGACAATCTGAAATACAAATGAATGAACACATAATGCTGTTTGTGTGTGTTTTCCAGGTGTGTGAGAATCAACGTAACGACCTGCAGCTTCTGCAGCTGAACCTGGAAAGTGCTCGAGAAACCCTGCGGGAGAAGACGAATCAGGGGTTACCTGGCAGGTGAGTAGTGTGCAAAAAAAGAAAAGAAGAGTGGATGCATGATGTAGCACACACTCTGGGTTCATGTATTAAATGGAATAGAGAGGAGTAGTATTGATTTGAATCTTGTTTGTGTCTCAGTCCGGACGAGTTAAGATGCATCTGTCTGGACAGCCGGTCGCCTTCAGCACTCAGAGTGAAGAGCTCAAGACCTTTACATGACGCTGCCTCTCCACCAGCAGACGGTCTGCAAGCCACAGTCAACGGTGACCTGGGAGTCTTCTCTGCACTCTCCATTGATGTAAGACAGGAAGAACAGAATCAGAGACACATGCTTTTTATGTGTACAAGTTAAGATAAAGTACCCATGATCACACAATTTATAAAAACATGAAAAACTGTAATGGTCTACATTTTAAAATGAAGAAATGTGCTTATTCAGTTTCTTGCAGAGAAAGTAAAAAGATTGATGCTAATCTAATGTCTTTATGTTAAATATGAAGCAACAGCCAGTTAGCTTAGCTTAGCATAAAGAATAGAAACAAGGGGAAACAGCTAGTCTGGCTCTGTCTTAAAGGTAACAAAATCTGACTAAAAGCTCCTCCAAGACTCACTAATTAACATTTGTATGAATTAAACAACTGAGATATAACGTATTCATTACTGGAGGTGCTGGTACATGGATTTTTGTTTTAGGTTTGGATGGAACCAGGCTAGCTTTTTTACTTTTCTTTTTCATTGTATTTATATTTTTAGAGCTTTATTTTATATATTTATTTGTTTATTTTTCTTTAAAGCCAGGCTAGCTTTTTTTTAATTTTATTATTATTTTTTTGGGAAGCCAGGCTATCTTATTATTATTATTATTATTATTATTATTATTATTATTATTATTATTATTATTATTTTAGAGCCAGGCTTGCTTTTTTTTTTATTTTATTTTATTTTATTTTATTTTATTTTATTTTTTTAGAGCCAGGCTAGGTTAATTAATATTATTATTGTTATTGTTATTATTATTATTTTAGGGCCAGGCCAGCTTTTTATTTAATTTAATTTTATCTTATTTTATTTTTATTTTGTTTTATTTTATTTTATTTTGTTTTATTTTATTTTATTTTATTTTATTTTATTAAAGCCAGGCTAGGTTTATTTTAAATTCTAATAATTTTTTTAAATTGTATTTATTTATTTATTTTTTAGAGCCAGGCTATCAATTTCCCCCTGTTTCCAGTCTTTATGCAACGCTAAGCTAAGTTAACCAGCTGTTGGCTGTAGCCTCATATATTATGACAGTGATATCAAACTTCTCATCTCAATCCAAAAAAGCAAATATTTCCCAAAATGTTGAACTATTCCTTTAACGAACAGCTGATCATTTAAAACACCTCTCTCCGTGTCTCACCAGGGTGATGATCCGCTGTCCAGCTGTTCTCTGCAGCAGCTGTTGGATGAGTCCAGGCAGCTCGTCACTTCAGAGCACATCAGCTCGAGACCTCACAACTCTGTGCACAGTAATCCTCCTCTGAGCTGTGGGGCCACTGACCCTCTTAACTCTCACAAGTGCCCGACATCCCTCCACCACCTCCATCACCTCCATCACCACACAACCACCCCAACATACAAGGTAGAGGAGTTTCAACCTCTTCTCTCTCTCCATTTGTATTCATGAGGTGTGGCATCAAGGGTGTAAAATGTTCAGTTGTAGTTTGGGTGTGTTAAAACATAACAGCTTTATTATTGTTTTTTCTCCAACAGGCCGGTGAAACTCCACCCAAAGCCTGCCCTCGACACCAGCCGGCCTTGTGGACGGTTTGACATTCACTGACAGATTTTAAAGTGTTCAAAATCAGTGTTACTTGTCTACAGAAGCTGAACCTGTATGCACACAGCTGAAGGTTGAACTGTCTCTCAGGGAAATAATGAAGTCATAAACATACATTTATGTCATGAATTAGTAACTTTTTATACCTTTTAATCTTGTTTTTAATTTGGTGCCAGTACATTACTCTGCATACTTTTGTAATGGGCATGCATACATGTGTGTTTTTTAAAGCCCTGTTTCATATCTGTAAAGGCGGTGTTGTGTAAAGTGGGTGAGATGTGAAACCTGTCCTACAGGGCTGTTGAGTGGTTGAGTCCTTGTATTGTCTTTCCAGTTTCACTGCCTTCAGATTCACCAAGTGACTCAAGAGGAAATGTCGATAGCTGTTAATAGTTTTTACACTTTACAATTTGTTTTATAAAAAAATATTTATATGCAAACTACATGTCAGTGGTGTTTTATTACCTGTGACTAAATGCACTGATTTCGTTTTTACGCGTTTGGAGAGCTTTTACGCACAAGAGGAACAGCTTTGTTTACTTGTAGTTTTAGCTTTTGTTTTAAGGAAGACTGCGGTGTTTTCATGTGAAGAAGCCACTAAAGAAGGAGGACTATTTTTGGCTCACCTGTTCTTGTTTTAAAGACGCACCACTAAGGAGCACAGGTGAGGAGCTGGAACCTGGAGCCGGATCAGAGACTTTTTAGTTTGTGTGGTGTTAAAGTACCAACATGAGCAAGACAAAGAATAAAAGCGACAATAAGACGGAAAAGGCTTTGGCTGCGGAGAAAGAGCAATTCAGTAAACAACAGGTAAGTTTTTATTATTAAAATCAAACTTTTACACATCAAAAAGGCCATTTAGTTCATTTCATTTATTGTTTTATAGTTTGTAAATTCGGCTAACATTTGGTGACTTCTACTAAATCAAATGTGAAGCTACAAAAGAGAAAAACGTTTTCATAATTGCTTTAAATGTTGCTTCTTCTCTGGCCTCTTGGTTGAGGTAAATCCAACTATGTGGTTTTGATTTTTATCTAAATGTTTCACCTATTTCCTGCAGCCTGATTGTTGACTTGTAGGCAAGTTGAGCTGCTTTAACTGAAGTCGAGCCTCTTTTGTTTCAGCTCCACAACATCAGCAAAACTCTCGTCTCTGGTGAAACACCACCCAAAGAGAAATATGTGCGCCGTATCCTTTTAATATTTAACACAGAACAGACAACTTGGATTATTTACTGGGCTGCAAAACACTAGATGAGTAACCTGCTGGTGGCGCTAGAGGGAAACTCAGAGGATCACCAAAGTCAGTAGAATTCATCCTCTAGGATCATTGAATGTCTGAAGGAAATTTCATGTTAATCCATCCAGTAGTTGTGGAGATAATTCAGTCTGGACTACAGGCAGGTTCAGGTTTATAGATACAGTGAAGGAGTCTCCCCTTTACAGACAAGCCCACTTTATGATAAGCACATGCAGTTTAAATGTGTTATTGTCTCCTATTCTAAAAATGTTGTATTTGAATATTTCTGCATCCTGGGGTCCCTAAACAGTCTGGGAATTACATAAATTGGGTCTCACTGTAAAGCTGAGACTCTTGTGGATCCAGTGAGCCCAACTGTGTTCACGTGTGATGATGTTAGTTCCCATAGGAGACATTTCACTGTATAAAATGACCTGTGGTGACCTCTAGGATAATCACAGCCTCATGAAACTTTACAGCCACAAACCAAAGACCTAAAGCATTCAGAGGATGGATGGATCAGACTAGAGACCTAGAGCATTCAGAGGATGGATGGATCAGACTAGAGACCTAGAGCATTCAGAGGATGGATGGCTTTCCTAGCTAGATAAGAACAATAAGGGGGTTTCTGAGCAGTTTACACAACAGAAGTGCTCACCATCAAATCGCCAAAATCTCCAAATATCAAAAGTTTCTGATCCCAAATCACAGCATGGCTTTTTCTCTTGTGTTCCTCAAGGTCTTGGTGTTTTAATGTGGTATTTTGGAGGGATTATTGATCATTTTTATCAATTCCTGAGCGGTAAAGAATTGTAAAATCTAGCACCAAATCTGTGTAACAAACGGGATCAGCCCAAAAATTGCTGCAACAACTTATGAGACATAATAGAGCATGGGGATGACAACAACTTGACATACAGTGCTGAGCTGCATCTCAAATTAATCCTCAGGTTCCCAGCTTTCAGATGATGTACACCACTTCTATGTGACATCTACTGTTGACCTGCTATCTCCCCCTTAACACCCCCTGGACCCCCCTAAAAAAGACAAAAATGTGTCTACCGTGGGTCTCAGAGGGTTAATCACATCTTCATGTAAAACAAAAGTCTAATGTTGGTTTAAGGTGGTCACTATAACGTGGGTTTATATCCACCACCGTGTGCATTAGTATTTTCCTTGACAGCTGTGAAGATATCATCATGGGAACACATAAGGAGACGGGAGCCACCACCTTCTGGTCCTACGTCCTCAACCTGCCTCTCTCCAGCAACTCCATGATCAGCTGGAAGTTCTGCTACCTGCTGCACAAAGTGCTCAGAGACGGACACAGAAATGTGAGTTTACATCTGTATTTATCCCCTCAATCTTTACTTGTTAACTTGTTTTCTCTTCCTGTTGTAATCTCCCTTCTCTCTGCTCTGTTCAACCTGCAGACTGTCAGAGATTCTCACAGATACGTCCGCAACATTAAAGACATGGGCATTCTCTGGGTGAGTAGCAACAATACAACAATGTGAAAATACTCTATATTTTATCAATGTGAAAAGTACTTATTGTGCGGTAAAATGTACTTAAAGTATCATCAGTAAAAGTAGTCATTGTGCAGTAAAATGTACTTAAAGTATCATCAGTAAAAGTAGTCATTGTGCAGTAAAATGTACTTAAAGTATCATCAGTAAAAGTAGTCATTGTGCAGTAAAATGCACTTAAAGTATCAGTAGGAAAAGTACTCATTGTGCAGTAAAATGTGTCTTAATATTGTTCACATAAACAAACAAACAAATAAATCAATAACAACTTTTTAATTTTATTCCAGGGAAACTTGCACGATCGATACGGCCACATTGTTGCCCTGTCTGCCAAATTCCTCTGCCTCAAAATGGAATTTCATGCAAAGGTAACGCATAAATATGTAGTTTTATGGTTTATATATATAATGACGTGTGACAGAATGATAATTAAAGATTAAATTCACAGCACAAGGTGATCCCGGGTAACCTGGAGGCCAGCGATGAGACGGTGGAGAGGGAGACGGGAAACGACCCGACCAAAGTGTAAGTTGTTCAGTGAGTCATGAGGGTTTCCTCATTAAAGACGCCGTTAAATGTGCTTCATTAACGTGGTTTTAATGTGTTGTAGGTTAGATATGGTACAGGAACTGATGGATTACTGGGACGCTGGGCTGAAGATGGAGGAGACGGGTGAGTGCACAACATATTCATGTCTTTTATGAAAAGACCAAAACCAAGAGTGTGTTAGTTGTGTTTTTTTCCTTTTAATTTGTCTTTGATTTCATGTTTTTCTTGTTCAAAGTTCTGCGTCAGATGGACGCCAATGGCGCCAAATCTACGACTCCAGCTGGACAGTGCAGACTGACTCCTCTGATACCGCTCATCCTGGACTGCAGCTTCCTCTACCACTTCTCTGTCATGCTGATGTTCAAACTTCACAGCCGTGAGTGACGTAGAAATATGTTTTCTGTTCAATCAAACCGTACAGTGTTATCATGAAAGAGTAACTTCGGTATTTGTCAACCTGGACCAATAATCAATAATCTTGCACATGTGTAATTTGCACATTGGTTTACTACCTCATTTAGTTTTAAATTTTAACCTGTCATGGCAAAAACAAGCACTTTTAGTGGACGTTAATGACGGCGCCAGCTTGCCCCAATGGGATTAAATTGTAGCTTGTGAGCAGCAGCTACAGCACTCTCCCTCAATACTGGACAAACTTCAGAAATTGTTGTCTTTCATAGTCAGTTAGACACAAAAACATGGTTGAAAAATACCGAAGTTACCCTTTAAATCCTAATAATCACATCCTCTGGTTTACAGGCATCGCTGCAGATGTTCTTCTTGGACATCGAGAGCGGTTCCGAGATCTATTTAACAGGTTGGTTATCAGTTTAGGTAAAAACACACATTTATATCTCTGTTATAAGTTCTGTAATAAGTGACGGATGTGTTTCCTTCTGCAGCCTCACACAGTTCTTCAACCGAGCCAGAGAAGTGGAGTTCTTTAAAAGTCGTATCCAGATCCCAGATCTCCCCGACGTAAGTAACTTCAGTCCTGCAATGAAAAGATGTTCCCTTAGTAAAAGTATGTAAGTATAATCAGGAAAACGCCCTAAAGCATCCCCTGCTTTATGGTCTATCTGACTCTAAATGGGACCATATTTTACTAAATGAACATCATGCTGTATTGAAGAAGACTTGAAACTAGAGATTGAGACCATAAACTCATGTTTACAATGTTTACTGAGGTAATAAATCAAGAGAGAAGTAGGCTCATTTTCTCATAGACTTCTATGTAATCAGACTTCTTTTTGCAACCAGAGGAGTCGCCCCCTGCTGGCTGGTAGAGAGAATGCACGTTTAAGGCACTTCAGCATTGGCTTCACTTTTCAGACCTCGGATTTGCACACTAGTTGCATCCCACCACTCATGCACATGTACTTTGTTTATTACATCAGGCTCCTCCAAACTTCCTCCGTGCCGCTGCTTGGGGTGAATATAAAAGGCCGGTTGTGGTGACGAACGAGGATCGTCCTGACGAAGAGGAAGTGGAGCCGCGACCAGAGTTAAGGGAGGCGCCACAGGTACAACGCAAGAAGTCAAAAGATAAATAATGTTTCTCACCTCTTTTTCTTTGGCTAACGTTGTTCTTTAATGACAGTACTATTCGCTCAACCAAGGAGCACCTGATGTGTCAGTTGACCAGAGAGGATCGGAGAATGAGAGTCTGAAGAGAGAGCTGGAGGTGCTGAAACCAGAACTACAGCTCATCAAGAGTGAGGTACGCTGGTTGGTCACATTGGACATGTTCTGTATGGAGGACGGAATCTGCCAAAATAAAAAATAAGTGAATAAATAAATGACTCGATAAATAAATAAATGTCATTAAAAGCAGCAAAAATAATATTAAAAATAAATTCAGCCATTAATTCATTGATAAAATGTGACATTAATTGATATTTCTGTTTTGATTTGCGTCTTTATTTATCTTTGTATTAATTCCTTTATTTATTTACTCTTCAGTTTAATTTTCCCTTTTATTATTCATATATTATTTATGCACCCTGACCCCATGGTGACACTCACTGAGTAACAGCCCCCTCATTTGCATTATGAAGCAAAAATGCATAAAGAAATGTAAAAAGAAATGCATAAAAATAAAATAATATAATAATATATAATAATAAATGAAATTTATAAAACAATTTAAGAGAGAAAGAAAGAAATGAAAAGGTTTGGGGAAATGCAAAGGTAAAATTGTGCCTAAATAAATAAATAAATGTATATTTAAATAAACACATTTAAAAATAAATTAAATAAGTGCAAAGTGCAAAATAATAAAAACTAAATAAAATGGAAAATTAAACAAATAAAATAATATAATATATAATAATAAAATAAATGTAGAAAAAAAATAATACAGAAATGAAAACGTTTTGGGGAAATGCAAAGGTAGAATTGTGCCAAATTAAATAAATAAATAAATGCATAAATAAATATATGCATTGAAAAATAAATATAAAATAAATTTAAAAAAAAGTGCAAAGATAAATTTGAAAAATAATAAAATAAATAAAAGGGAAAATTAAATAAGAGTAAATAAAAAGGGAGTTAATACAAAGATAAATAAATAAATAAAGAAGCAAATTAAAAGAGAAATATCCATGTATGTCAAATTTTATCAATTAATTAATGGCTACATTTATTTTTAATATTATTTTTGCTACATTTAATGACATTTATTTATTTATCAAGTCATTTATTTATTTATTTTTGATTTTGGCAGGTTCCGTCCTCCATAGTACTGCACCTCATATACTGTATGATTGATTGCTACACGTTTCCAGTGTAAACTAATAAAGGTGAAACATGCCTTTCCTCAGGCTCAGAGGTGTGTGACTGAGTTAAAGGGTCAGGTGAATCGCCTGGAGGCCGAGCTCGAGGAGCAGCGCACCCACAAACAGATGGCCATGATGGAGAAGGAACACATGCGGATGGAAGTGGAGGCTTTGAGGTGTGCCAACGTCGCCAACGTCGGGGCTCAGATCGGATTCAAGGAGGCAGACAGTGAGTAAACAGATTTATGTTCCAGGTGAAACACAAGTGTAGCTGAGTCTCAACTGTATGTCCTCTTCATCCTGTCGTCTCCACACAGACAGAGCTCAGGCAGCAGAGATCCGTTTCATTCAACTCAAAGAGAGACACGCTGAGCTCATCACCAGTCACGCTGACCTAATGAAGAAGGTAGGCTGAATAGCTTTTTATTATGCTTTAATATTATTTTGAGTAAAACCTGAGTAGAAGATACTTTGAGTTAATCTTTGTTGATATACTCCATCAATTTTTATTTATTGATTATGAGGCTGTTGTATATGGAGGACGGAACCTACCAAAATAAAAAATAAATGAATAAATAAATGACTCCATAAATAAATAAATAAATATATATGTCATTAAATGTAGCAAAAATAATATTAAAAATAAATGTAGCCATTAATTAACAGATAAAATGTGACATAAATTGATATTTCTGTTTTAATTTGCATCTTTATTTATTTATCTTTGTATTAATTCCCTTATTTATTTACTCTTCTGTTTAATTTTATCCATGCATTTATTTTTAATACTTTTCTAATTTATTTATTTATTTCTTTGTATTAATTTCCTTATTTATTTACTCTTCTGTTTAATTTTCCATTTTATTTATCCATGCATTTATTTTTAATATTTTTCAAATTTATTTATTGATTTATTTTTGCATTTATTTAACATTTATTCATTTATTTTGTATTTATTTCTATATTCTTTCCTTTACACATTTCTTTATGCATTTCTGCCTCATTATGCAAATGAGGGGGCTGTCACTCAACGTGTCATCATATAAACGTAAATAAATAAAAGGGAAAATTAAACAAAAGAGTAAATAAAAAAGGGAATTAATACAAAGATAAATAAATAATGAAGCCAATTAAAACAGAAATATCAATTTATGTTAGTTTTAATATCATTTTTGTTACGTTTAATGACAGAAGAAAGCTTATTTCTCAAAATGTCCAGTTATTTAAAGTGAGTTTTTTTAGTGACTCTGAGATGTTTTCTGTGTTTTTGTGCAGAACGCAGAAACAGTGAAGTTGCTGTCGGGTTCAAAACACGGTCAAGACGACCTGCTGAGAAAGAAACAGCAGCTGGAAAATGAGCTGGAAAATCTACGACAGGAGCAAAGAAACGCGGTGAGAACTTCAGACGGTTCTTGATGTCATCTTTTTCCACCAGAGGAAGTTTAGTGTGGTGGTGTTTATTGATTAGGTGTCTCTTCTCCTGATCAGATGAATCAGCAGCAGCAGCAGGTTCAGCAGCTGAACACAGCACTACTGGAACAAAGAGCCGAGCTGGCTCTCCTTCGCAGCACTCTGGAGGATAAAGACAAGGTGAGACTGAACAATAAAACCAACTTTCATTAATGCACCATTAGTGCATTAATGATGCCGGGGCTTAGTTGTAGTGGCCGGAAACTTAAATCAAAGGGCCACTGACGCACCATGATGGGATGTGATTTATGCATGCAAAACAGTCCATTGTCCATGCTAAATGTGTGTGTTTCTGATTATTTATTACATTGATATAAAACAGAAAAGCAGACATTTGAGAAACTTATATTATTTATTTATTTATGTATTTATTTTGTATTTATCATTTTTCTATTAATTATTTTAATTATTATTTTATTAGTAATAGTAGAAGTAGTAAGTAATATTGCCATTATTGTTGTTGTTGTTGTTATTTATTATTATTATCAATAATAATAATTATTTGTATTTATTATTATTATTTATATTTTATATATAATTAAATATTCTAAACAAGAAAATAAAACAAACAAACAAAAAAATTCATATTATAATTTGGTTCCAATGAGAGATTTTGCCATTTTTAGATCATATTATATTCAGGCAAAGCTCCCTTATGGCTGCTTGTGTTTAAGTCTAATAAAGATTTGTGTGAGAACATTTTAATATTTACAAAAAAAAGGTATCCTGTTGATATCGGTATCAGCTCTGTTATTAAAGTTTTAAATGTCTCTACAGTTCTGTTTGTTTGTCCCACAGTAAAGTGCAGCTTTATCCGGTGAGTCATTTTATCTAGAGGCTTAGTTTTATTCACGTACATATTTGTGTTTTCTTCAGGAGGGATCTCAGGTGAGCAGCAGCCTGATGGCTCTGCAGGCGGAGCGAGATGTGCTGCTTCGCTCCGTCAGAGAGAAAGAGGCCGAGGTGTCCTCGCTGAGACAGCAGGCCCAGCAGCAGCAGGGCTCCCTGGACCTGGAGAGAGACCGGCTCCTCCGAGAGCTGGAGGCTCTGAGAGCTCAGCTACAGCAGCAGGTACCGACTCAGGACAGAGAAAATATAATGTCTTAAAGCATCCAACACATGCATTCAACAGCTCCTGTCTATTTTATGAACTGTCCAGACCTCTCAGATCTGTCTGGTTCAGGTCTTTTATGCTCTTTTATGCTTTGATAAATCAAAAACTTCCATTTTTAATTAAGTTTGGGACTATATTTCTCACTGCCAGGTAGCTTTGCAGTCATTTTTATTTTCCTGTTAATGCATTTTAATACAATTTGTGCCTATTTTTTATTTTCTATTTCATTTATGTGTCTTTTTACGTCACATTTCATACAAGTAGGGAGTTGATTAGTTGATTTAATCGTCAGATTTGTAAAACTCCTCAAAGAATCCCACAATAGCACCACTTTAAATCTTGTGTTTACCAGAGATTACTCATAAGTTTCTTAGAAATAAGTCATTCAGCATGAAAAAAGCATAAATAAATGACTAATTGACTAAAGAAATCTTAGTCGACTAAAAGCAAAACGACTGATTAGTCGACAAATCGACTAAGAGGGGGCAGCTCTACTTTTTAAGTCTTATGTTAAGCACTTTGAATTGCCTCGTTGTTTAAAGGTGCTATACAAATAAAACTTTCCTCTCCAAACAGCTCGCCATCAACGCAGAGCAGAAGTTGGAGATCGACCGGCTGAGACGAGAGCTGGACTCGACCCGAGCTGAGCTGAATCGTGTAAACGGCGCCCTGCACAGCAAAGAGATGGTAGGAATAGTTCTAGTTTCTCACACCGTCTATAAGTGAAAAAGAAACCACTCATTGATGCATGTTTTGATCGTCAGAGTGGCAGCCAGATGAGCAGCTCACTAGCTGGGCTGCAGGCGGAGAGGGAGGCGCTGCTGCGCTCCATGAGGGACCAGGAGGCCGAGCTGAACTCCCTCCGGCAGCAGGCGCAGCTCCACCAGAACTCCCTGGAGCAGGAGAGGCAGCGGAGCAGCATGGAACTGGGAAGCCTCCACTCTCAGCTACAGCAACAGGTGCTGCACACACACACACACACACACACACACACACACACACACACACACACACACACACACACTACAGCTGCATAGTGAAGCTGTTGTGAGTTTCAGAGTTACTGATGAGTTTATATGTGTGTGTGTTACGTCAGGCCTGTCGTGAAGGCGAGCTGGCCCAGAAGCTGCAGGAGGAGCAGTTCTGTCTGCTGCAGTGTGCCGTGGTGGAGGCTGAGGGCATCATACTGGACGCTGTGGCCAAACTGGACGACCCCATTCACGTCAGCTGCACCAGCTCACCTGGTAATACCTCTGTCATTTCTTCTTGTTCATTACACTGAATTTACTCAATACTGGGGCTGTTAATAACAATTATTTTTATCATCAGCTTAAAATGTCGGAAAATAGTGAAAAATGCCCAGGTTGACGTCAATAAATAGGTTTATTTTATCTGAGTAACGAGGGAAAATCCAAAATATAAAAAAACTAGCAAAAATAGAAAGATAGAAAACAAATAGTCAAATGTATTCAATATTATTTTATTATATTATTATTACTATAATTCGTATTATTATTATTGTTGTTGTTGTTATTTATTTGTATTATTATTATTATTATTACAATGATATAAAACAGAAAAGCAGACATTTGAGAAACATATTAATTAATTAATTTATTTATTTATTATTTATCGTTTTTTAATATTATTTTATTATATTATTATTACTATTATTCATATTATTATTATTGTTGTTGTTGTTATTTATTTGTTTTATTATAATTATTATTATTATAACAATTATATAAAACAGAAAAGCAGACATTTGAGAAACTTATATTAATTAATTAATATTATTTATTTATGTATTTATTCTTTATTTATCATTTTTATATTCATTATTTTGATTATTATTTTATTAGCAGTAGTAGTAGTAGTAGTAATATTGACATTATTGTTGTTGTTGTTATTTATTATTATTATTATTAATGTTATTATTATTTTTCTGCCTTGTTTTCTGTGTATTGTATTATATTGTATTATTGAGTTTTTAGTGGGAATATGTTGTACTGTTCTAGCATATTTGAAAACTTTAAATATTAAGTATTCAAAAAAAAAAATGCTAAATAGGGAAGGTTAAATACGGTGTTTTTCATAGCAGATCTCTTTGTGTTTTTCAGATTATTTGGTGAATCGAGCTGAAATCACTCTGGGTTCTATCGATAAAATGCAGCAGAGCCACGTGGTCTACCTGGGAAACAGGAACGGTGAGTTGTGTTCAGACCTGGAGAGATGAAGTAAAGTCAGATGATGAGTTTATCTAACGTTCCTCTCTCGTTGTTTTTAGACGCCAGCGGTTTGTTGAGATCGGTCACCCAGTTCTCCCACCTCGCCGCTGACACCATCGTCAACGGAGCGGCGACGTCTCACACTGCTCCGACCGACCAGGCCGACCGTAAGAGACTCACATTCACACTGTGGCTGTTAGAGATAAATACTAAATACATTATAAACTCACTTCCTGTTTCTTTGTCTCACATTCAGGTTTAACTGACACCTGTCGGGACTGTGCGAATAACTGCCTTCAGTTCTTGAAGGATCTGAAGATTCAGGCCAATTTACCAAGAGCGGATCCGTCCGCGGTGCGCCACACCGTCCAACGCATCCTTGCTCTGGGACAGGTGACACACTTTCTACCTTTAGAGTCTACAGCTTTGAGATAAATGTACTGAAGTTTACTAGGTACAGTATAGTGTTTACATCTTAGTATAACTTATTAGCAGGTTTTTCCTCTCTTATGTTTATTTCACCCACAGCTAATGATTTTTTAAAATTTAATTATGTCATTTTTTTCCTTTTTTTTTTTTTTTTTACTATTATAGTTTAACAGTATAGTATATAATATAGTATAGTACTTTATATACTGCTTGGTAGCTCGTGAATTTCAACCCCAGGGATCAATAAATTCTTATTTTAACTTGTAATAATATATCATTATTAATTAGTTGATTATATTTTGTATTAATAATCTGAATCTGCTAAGTAACTAAAGCTGTTAAATAAATGTAGTGGAGTAAAAAGTATAGTATATTCAATTCAATTCAATTCAATTCAATTTATTTTTATATAGCATCAAATCATAACAGAAGTTATCTCGAGACGCTTTATATATAGAGCAGGTCTTAGACTGTACACCATATATATTTGTCTCTATATTTGAGAGTAGAAAGTAGCAGAAAATGTAAATACTCATTGTCCGTAAAAAAAAGTCTGAAAAATGTTGGGGAAAAAAAGTCTGAAAAAAGTCTGAAAAAATGTCCGTGAGAAAAAAGTCTGAAAAATGTTAGGAAAAAAAAGTCTGAAAAAATGTCCATAAAAAAAAAAAAGTCTGAAAAATTC